>JAHPZR010050788.1:30000-32601 GCA_019787425.1 Platygyra sinensis | reverse complement strand
GTTTCTATGTGAGTTTGTGGCTGCTAAGCACTCAAATAGTCATATTCAGTTTGGATTTGAGTACAGCTAGCAGTTTACGTCTACGAGTGCATTGATGAAAATACAACTGATTTTAAGCCATAAAAACATAAAGATCGGCTAAAATTATAAAGGAGGGACTACAGAATTTTTCCCTTTCTTTCCCCTACCAGTAAAACTTTTTCCTGTCATTTGAGCCTCATTTGCGGCATTCATATTTGAAATAATTTATTTGTTCTTGTTTTTTTTTAAAAAAAAAGGCATGCCGGATTTTGAAATTAATTCATGTTATGAAAAGCAATCAGTTCTTAGTCGCCGGCGGTGTCAACTGAAATCCTTATCTTCAAAGATATAAGAGCAAATTGTCAGTTAAATTGAGACCGCAACACCTTTTCAGTCTAAATTACTAGCTTTGCCGCTGAAGTGGCGACAAACGGTCTTGCGTTTAAAATGCTTTGTACTCGATTTGTTGTCGTGTGGAATATCTACCAAGTTTGTATCTCTTCTGGTCTCAGTTTGGCAAAGAAGGCTGGCTGTTTATATATGAGTCACAATGGAAAGGTAAGATAGTTTGATTCAGATGCCTCCACAAACTTGTTTTAATAAGCGATGATTTTATATTTGCATAATTGTAGCAGAGTTACAAAATCAACCGCACCACGCTCAAGGATTAACTTCACTCCTTTGTCTTTCGCTCGTGGCTCGTGGAAAAAGATTTCGTTTCGAACTTAGGAAGTGTTTTGAGGAAAGTCAATTTTGGTCGGCAACATCTGAAGTGCAGTCTAATATTTTTACATAAAAAGGCTTCAATTGGACGGCAGGTTTTCCGCGCAGGTTTTTTGAACAGACAGTTTACAGAACGGAAGTTTTCTCGGCAGTATCAACAAATTGAAATGCATGCCAAGCTGAACAAAATCGGCATTCAGTCACGACAATCGAAAACGACTGAATATTAAACTCAACAAGACTTGTCAACTAAGTGATTATGGATAGAGCTTCATTGGCTAAACAGGAAAAGCTACGGCTGAGAGGAAATTGTTCACCTACATGGACAAGACCATGTTTGTTGAACACAGTTGTACAGTCTCAAATACAGAGAAGCCCCTTTTCAATGAAATCAAATTATCAAAATCCAGAGACGATGCACCACTGTGAATTCTTTAGTTGCAAGATCTTTTCTTAAACGGATGGAAAAGATAGTAGTTTAATCAGCCGGCCGTTGTAAAAGTAGACCGAGGCGCCGGCAAGCAGCAAGAAAGTCTAATTTTCTCGACCAATTATGAGAAAGCTAGCGATTGGCTGACATGAGCTTAGGGCCTGGCTGAGCTACAGGAAACATTGTTAGAGGCAAAGTTTCCTAGTTTTGAAAACATATGTTGCGGAAATAAATTTTGCTCCTTGGAAACAAGAAAATGTTTTTGCCTCAGGTCAAAAACATTTTCGCTTCAAGTTCCCGGACGCAACTTTTTCTTCGATCCGAAACATACGTTTCCCTGGCGCAATGTTGACTAGTTTCCAGTACTGTTCATTAAAAATGTTTCCCAGGAATGGCGAGCATACAACAATGGCTGACAGTGAAGTCGAAGTAAAATCGAAGGGCCACAAACGGGTTATTGAAAAGGGAAAGGAAAGAAGGAAAAATTGTAAGGACAGGAAGATAGAGTTGCTCATTGCCTTGTATGAGGTCAGAGGCTTGTTTGTGGGATGTAGCTTATGAAGACTACATAAATAAGGACAAAGAGGAAGTGGCTTATTGTCAAATACATGTAGATGCACAGGTGCCAGAGACATATGGTATTTTAAAAAACAATCCTAAGAAACTAAGCGCGCTGATTGGTTAAAAATCGTGTTTGTATAACTCGATGGAGACACAGAATTATAGCGCAAGCTGTTGAGTGACGTAATCATGGCGCGAGCAAAGAGAATTTACATTTTGATAATCAAAGCAGTAACAAGTTGTTTATCGCGTCGCGGTGTCTTCTAAAAGAAATAGACAAGATGTTCTCCGTGTTTCTATCGAGTCATAAAAACATTCGTGAAAGTTTGGGAGAACTCAGTCGAAAAAGCTGTGGAAACGCTCGTCTGCGGCTCGTGTTCCCACAGCCTGACAGCATTTCTCGTTCTCCCAAACTTCCACTCACGTTAACTCGACAGAAACACGGTACATGTTTTCTATTTCTTAAGCACAGGACGAATTCAAAAGCAAAGCGGCAAGAATATGCAGAAATTCTTCCCCAGAATTCTTCGGAAACCAAATCAGCTTAATATTATACAACAAACAATAAAAGCAAGCGCACACACTCGAACACCAACCCGCGGTCTGGCCAGTACCTTCCACATGCGAACAGCCATATCACCTGGGCAGTGGCAGCCATGGACAGTTGTTTCGGCCTTGTTGAGCCTAATCAGCATGGCATAGTCGTCAGGCAGAAATAGAACTAAAAACCCTATGTAGCAACCCTATAAACGCCAGCTCTACATACCACATATGTGAGAGTTAAAATAAAAAATGAAGGTTAAAAATGTTTCTAGAAGTGCCAAAATTAGAGTAAATGTCCAAACGTTTCGGGACTGTGCCCTTCA
>JAHPZR010050788.1:5000-25000 GCA_019787425.1 Platygyra sinensis | reverse complement strand
GACTGACGGCGACAAGAGCTCTGGGGAACTCCACGCACGCGTAGCCAGAATCTGGCTACAAGGGTCTCATAGCGCATGCTCGTGCTTTCAAAAACCATTGTAACGATATCTAGCTTCGGTATTTTGTTGAAAAATTGAGCAGAAGGCAATAATAAAAGCTTTAGTTCGTGTACACCTCCTCAACAGTTAAATTGCCGAGATAATCCGCTAGGAAATATTTATTTGATTTTAAAGAGTTCACATGATTAATTAAAAGTCATTCAGCCGTTGCGTGCAAACGTCAAACATGTCTCGGTTATATGCAAATTTGGAATGTGTCACGAAATAACATCTGGTTCTTCTCTCGGCGGATTCTCAATTGTTAAACATCATTATTCATTAGAAATAGCTTTATATTGCTTTAAAGAGCTAAGAAGAAATATTCTGGACTTTTGAAGCCGTTTCAAAACTAAAAACCTCCGAAAACTGCACATTTTACGATTGCGCGCACGATCTGTGATTTGCATAAAAAACAGACATCGAATTCCCAAGAGGGCAGGACGACCTTCGAAAGGCACGTTCAAATTTTACCGCGTCACCGATTAACCAATCAGACGCGCTTTCTTTGTTTCAACCAACAACAAATAACGAAAGAGCTTGGTCCAGGGTTCCCCAGAGCTCTTCTCGTCGTCTGTCATGCGCAAAAGAGAAGAGCTCTGGGGTCGAGAATGGCGTCGCGCCAAAGTCGACGACGTTGGTGAGAGCGATTTGCCGGCGTCTGGAAACAGGAAGACGTGAGGCTAGTTTTGAAAGTTTTCTCTCGATACTTAGCGTATTTTTGCCAGATAATTTAAGTATCACATTTAGGGCATATTCTTGACGTTTGATTTTAATTTTTTTGCCTGTTTTCGTTCAAGAAACGACCTCTTACAGCGCCATGAAAACGGTCAGTATAAAACATGGACTGCGGACTACGGACTACGGACTACGGACTGGGTATAAAACACGGACTCGGGTATAAAACGCGGACTAAGCATTACGGACTGGGTATAAAACACGGACTGGGTATAAAACGCGGACCGAGCATTACGGACTCGGTATAAAGCACGAAGAAAGGTTCTACATTGAATAAATTCTTGCACGAACGTTTTCATAAATAGAAGCTATCTGTATAAATTATAGAAGTCTCATGTCCCGAAAGTGCCCGCTCATACAGGTTTAACCATAATCGATTGCCGAAAAAGAAATAGAAGACACTGAAAGTCACAAAATTGACGAGCTGTATGAATTTTCGAATGATTCAAGCCATGATTAAATGTTTTGAAAGATCAACAGTCGAGAGAATTGAGGAGAATTCGAACGAATGTCCCGCTGTATGTATTAAATAAATACACATAAATACGGCCACGGCGAAATGAGGGACAAAAAGTTGACAAATAGAAGAAACGACATGACACAAGGATGGCAGTTCTGCACGCTTAATACCGCCTTGGAAAAGGAACGGGAAAAAAAGGAAAAAAAAAATTCTTACAACACGGGGTATTCGTATTTGGTCACCCACCCAAGTACTATCCCCGCCGAACAGGGCTTAACTTTGTTGAGCAGACGAAACACGTTGCTGTCCTTGTGGTATAGTGACTCACCCAAGAAGTCCGGGATTGGAGGTAAGGGCTGCGATATATAGTTTCATATATATATTAATTCTTCTTTTCTTGCAAAGTTTCGATTTCCGGTAAGACAGTACATGCATGAGGAGATGTAACGCTGTTGAAAACATTCACATTCACAAAGTTATCGGTCCGTGAGACCGAATTATCTTCGTCCGAGAGACTGAGGCAATTATTTCGAAAGTGCCGCTTGTCCGATCACCAAAGCAAGTAATAGTTCTCATTTTCATATTCCTCTAACTTTTTGTTCTCTACTTTCCCAGCCATGCAGTATCAGATATTTTTTCTCTTTTTGATACCTTTTCTCATCTTAGAAATTTTAAAAAATGCGTTTACCGTGGAGTCACTATACCACAAGGACAGCAACGTGTTTCGTCTGCTCAACAAAGTTAAGCCCTGTTCGGCGGGGATAGTACTTGGGTGGGTGACCAAATACGAATACCCCGTGTTGTAAGAATTTTTTTTTTCTTTTTTTCCCGTTCCTTTTCCAAGGCGGTATTAAGCGTGCAGAACTGCCATCCTTGTGTCATGTCGTTTCTTCTATTTGTCAACTTTTTGTCCCTCATTTCGCCGTGGCCGTATTTATGTGTATTTATTTAATACATACAGCGGGACATTCGTTCGAATTCTCCTCAATTCTCTCGACTGTTGATCTTTCAAAACATTTAATCATGGCTTGAATCATTCGAAAATTCATACAGCTCGTCAATTTTGTGACTTTCAGTGTCTTCTATTTCTTTTTCGGCAATCGATTATGGTTAAACCTGTATGAGCGGGCACTTTCGGGACATGAGACTTCTATAATTTATACAGATAGCTTCTATTTATGAAAACGTTCGTGCAAGAATTTATTCAATGTAGAACCTTTCTTCGTGCTTTATACCGAGTCCGTAATGCTCGGTCCGCGTTTTATACCCAGTCCGTGTTTTATACCCAGTCCGTAATGCTTAGTCCGCGTTTTATACCCGAGTCCGTGTTTTATACCCAGTCCGTAGTCCGTAGTCCGTAGTCCGCAGTCCGTGTTTTATACTGACCGACCATGAAAACGCTATGAATTCAACCAACACTGAAAGCGGTCAAAGCACAACACGGTATAAATGAAAAGTAAACCATTGTAAGTTGTTATCTCATCGGGTAGCTGTAGTTGTTCAGCAAGTTTATAAATGTCCTTTCTGTAGAAAACGAAACTCGGCATTGCATTCGTCCACAGTTGCGATCCTGCTTTATCGGTTCTGGTCATGTTGGTGTCTCGAAACGTTTTTCACGTAGTATCAGCCTTGCAGTTTATTGCCTTTATATTGCATTCGTCCGCCGTTTGATTTCTAGTCTAAATCGAACCTGTCGTAGTTCCAGTACGGAAACTCTGAATTTGTTGACTAGTGAGAGTCGTACAAAAAGTACAAAATCTTGTTCGTTTATAAAGTTGCTCCCATATTAAAGCGTATGCGAAACAAGCTCTCGTTTCTCAGAAGTTAGGCATTTTGGTTTAAACAACTCGCCTTGTCAAAAGACAAAAACAAACGTAAACGTCGTCTTCTTAGCGACGTCGTCGTGCGAAAGTCGTCGATTCGTTAGATAACTTGACAGATCTGTCCAAATTTGGTGAGAATCGGAAGTAACGCGAATTTTCTGTCACGCTTTCAAAACAAGGCACGCATTACCATCTTCTCTATTCCCAACATCTTAAACAAGGGATAGCAATGTCTCTACGACTTGATGCTGAGTTAACTCTGGATCGAAACGTTTCATAAAAAAAATTCGTTTAATAAAAAAAATGGTGAGATTTTTCTGTAAAAAGACACTTGACGTTGCAGTGTTTTAGTATTTGATCAATGATATCACTGTTTTTCCACCAAAGCTAAGTTTTAATCGATGTTTCTGGCGGTTGCATGTTGTTTTAGTTGTGATCGAAATCATAAAAAACGTCCTCGAAAGATCCACTCTGTAGCTGTGCTGGAAATGGTCTGACTTCCGAGAATCGACACAAAATGAAAAGGGTAAATCGGTAAAGGAAACGTTAAAGAAGACTGTAAGAAAAAAAGTGAAGCCGAAATCAAGTTGGCTTCAAGGCCTGCATGGCTAAACTAAAAGACATTGTTGTGGAAACATTGCCGGTTTCTTGTTACGTTTCCGAGCGAGTAAATAAAATTAGATTAAGGAACGCTGAGAAACTGCCAGGGACCGCATACGATAAGCGCTGCCAACGTAGGATATACAAGAGATCTAATCAGGCGGAGTGAGCCAAGAAAACAAAAATGTTAAGACAATAAACTGCAAGGCTGATACAACGTGAAAGACATTTTGAGACACCATGAGCACTGCGTAGTGATCAGACATGTAACGCGCCAGCCCAAAATCCAACGAACATAAATTGCAAAGTGACCCGTTCACTATATCAAGTTCCGTACTTTGAATCTTAAATGAGGGGAGCCGAGGGGCCCATTAGAAACCGAAAAACCGCGCAAAAAAATCTCCGAGAAGCGTAAAACCGCAAGAAATTTGTCTAAAACCGAAATAAAAGCCTTCAGTTACAAAACTTCGGTAGTCTTCAGAATCTCTATTTCTGTATTATATTTAATTTTTATATGCCTTTAGTTGTATTACTTTCCGAAGTTCTTTCTGTGTATTCCCTTGTTAGTGCAGAACACATCGTTGTCTAAAAATCTCCTTTTTTGTGTAAATCGGCCCCACTGACCTGTAGCAATGTGCAACCTCATTTACTCGTTCCCAGGGTCTCTCAGCTAGACACAAATTAAACGATAACGTGATTTACGACTTTTTCGAGTGCTCTACCAACATCCCGCGTGGTTTATGAGCCTAAAAACCATAGAAACTTGTGGTCTACTTTTATATTACAATTCAGAAGACGCGCGATTTTTTCATGAGTTCACTGGCACAATAAACCATAGCTGATTGACCAATCAGTGCGCGAGCATTGATTTGCTTATTATATAACAGATATTATATCCCAGCCGCGTTAATTTCTCATAGTCTGCTTGCCGGCCATTACGACCCAACAGTAACGGCTGCTAAAGAGGCTAGGCTTGTCATGCATTCCTCTAACTGTAAGTGGTCCCTAGGAGCTACAGTTTAAGTGCGAGTGCAGAATTTTGGGAAAAAACTAGAAAAAACGTAAAACGCATTGAGTAGAAAAATCCGAAAAACCGCAATCATTGTCGACAAAAACCGAAAACCAAAGTCTAAAGTAGAGAAAACCCGCAAACCGCGCAAGACACCAAATTGCGAACTGAAAACCGCAGTTTTTAAGTGGCAAAAACCGAAAAACCGGACCAAATATTGGCCAAATTCGCAAAGCCGAAAATCTTAATCCCCCCTCCTTAATGTGCATAGTCTGCAGTCAGCAAATGTCATACACCGACCTGAAAACTGTGCAAGTACTGTGCGTCTTCCTCGGTCGGTATTTACAATACGTAAATTTCTCGCCTGTAATAGATAGGATTCATGCTAAAAAAAAGAAACACAGGGTTTTTCTTTTTTTCTGCGAAGCAAGGAGAGACTGCCTCAGCTACGACGTTTTCCAAATTAAGTTTCTTCCTATTTCTCCTTCTAGGAGGTTGAAAATTACCAGCTTCGCTCATTTTGAAGGTAAAACTATTCAAATAAACAAGCCAAATCTGCGTACTCATTTTGATGCGCAAATCAGTTACAAAATATTCCCACTCCGCCGAGTCGACCGTAGAATGATCAATACAGTTTTCAGGCGTTTAACAAACGATCTGGGAACCACTTGCTTGTGCAAGTTTTCTCGCCATATCGCTCTGTCCGATTCGTTCTTGCGCCTTCCACTCCCCGCGTGAGTCAAGACAAAAACAAATTCAGATTAAGTACACGCGAAGGCTGTTTTGACATCGCTTAACACGGCCTTTCTGCCAATATCTCGGTCACGTTTTAAGCAACGCTAAATCTCTATGCTTTATAACTACCGTTTGGCAGTTTGGTGAATTTTTTGGGTGATTTTTGGACGTTTTGAGAAAGAGATTTTTTCTCAAAGAATAGGTCAAATTGAGGAAAATATGAAATATTGAAGATTTGATGGATTTGGAAAATTGAAATTCGAAGTGAAGAATTAGTAGACGGATGCCAAACAGTCCCCTACCAACCTGGGGCTCTCATTTGGGGTGGGTCAACTATCTGGTAGTGTTTCCAACCCATTTTAATCCTAACAATTCCCTTTTACAACTAGTAATAGTTCTCACTAAATCTGCCCCCGCTTCTATTTTATCCCTCAAGGGCATAAAATTTTTATAAAATTCCACTCCTTATAAGGAATGTATATTTTTTATTAACTGTTTCACTCATATCGTTCAAGTAACTTGAGCATCTTAACATAAATATGATCCAAAGAATCAACTAAGTTTATAACTAAACTAACACATTCTGTTTAACTCATTCTATCACATGATATTCTTTACATAATACTCTCGCGAAGCGCATTCTGGAAAAAAAAAATCAAACCACTCTGCTGTTCTAGTTTGATACTGAAAACAACCATTTGTCTTGATATACGAAGACTCTACAAGCAAACGTACCTACGGAAATGTCATAAGCTATAATGTAAGAATAGTACAAGAATATTTTCAGCCTAAAATCGGCAGAAAAATAAGCATATTCCGCCTGGACCGGAAAAACAACATTCTTATCGCGTTACAGTCGCCATATATGCAAATTAGAGTCAAGCTTTATGTTCTCAACGAAAACGCCGCAAAACATTTACATTTACGTTTGGATCTCTGCCAGTCACCCAGTCGTCACTCCGTAAAAATAAGCCATCCAAATTAACGAGATGCCAAAGGAATATTTCAAACTTTATCCCTCCAGAGCTAACATTTGAGAGAGCCTAACACATATCTTGCAATATCAAGAGAAAAAAACTGGCAAAAAACAGGTGTCAAATTCTGCAAATTACACGAGGATAACAGCGGAAGCCACACAGACATGCCAGACATATTACCTCTAACGGCTCTACTCTGACGAAATGTCCTCCTGAAAACACAGGATTGTTGCTTAGCGAAATATTCAAAGATTCCCCGATCGTACCATACAAAAGGGGCAGATCCTAATAAAATATACTAGTTCGAGCAAAACTTCCTAAGCGGCTATTAAACGTGGATGGGAGTCGCGCAAGAAGACCTTGAAGCACTCGCAAGACCTTGAAGCGCTGCTCGAAGACCTCGTGATTGCAAAATGACATCTACCCGACAGCACCTTGCGCACTTGCTGAAATATTACCCGAGACCACCGTGCGCGCCTAGTTTGATCACATCGAGATTTTTTTCGCATACTACAATTTACTTACTTACTTACATCTTTACATTTTTTAAATTCCTTATATGTATACACGCGGGGGATCCTAGGGTGCCTCCTCGGGTTTTGGCCTCTGGGCCAAAACCCTGCGGGGGCAATAATATGTTAAATTTCACTTCTATTCACGTGTACCCCCGCGTTATAAAAGAAACGCACCCGGTCGCAAGATTGTGGATTAAATCATTTGTATATATGCCTGTAATAGTCTACAAATATCAATTCAAATTATTGACAGCTTTTTTGGACAAAAGACTTCACTACCTCACGCCAATTTTTGCTCCGGGGTCTTTCAACGATAACCCGAGACTGAAAAAAAAAAAGAAGAACTCGGTACCCGCGGTCCATATGGTTTCTATTTACAACTCCATGGCAATCGTTAAAAAAAAACCATTCATGCCAGAGTTTGGCAGACTTAGATTAATGAAGCTACCTGCTTGCATAAGTCATTTCTGAGTATTTACTAATCAGCTTTAAGGTCGGCTCACACGAGGGGACTAGTTGCATGGATTACCTGCGACTAGTCCCTGTGACTACAATTGTAGTCGCATGGACTAGTCTCTCCGACTAGTCCCTGGAAAATAGTCCCTACGACTATTGTTGTCCCTGCGACTAGTCCTTGCGACTAGACCCTGCGACTAGTCCCTGTGACTAGTCCCCTGCGGAGTTTACACGAAGGGACTCAGTTGAATCCGTGGGACTAGTCGCGTCCGTGTGAAGCAAAAATGGCCACACGATGGGACTTACTGTGCACTAGTCGCAGGGACTAGCCCTCTCGTGTGTGCCGACCTGTAGGAAAATCTATTTTCACCCGATTAACAGCAATCTTTTCCAGTTATGTTGTGGTCGAGTTTAGGGTTTTGTACATTATGCTAGCATTATTTCGAGCATTTTAGTGGGGCAAAACTCGCATTGACATTATTCGAGCATTTTAGTGGCATTTTCCAGGGAAATTTCTACATTCCACAGAATATAGAAACAAAAATAATGTTTTTACGAGAAAATGAAAACTAAACTTAACCTCTTCACCTAAGTATCACCGAAAGGGGAAAAAGGATTAAGAGAACAACAGATCATTTAAAGAATTATCTCCTGGTGTATTAAAACTTTAAATGCGTTGTTGTTAACTTGTTATACTGAGTATACTTTTTGTAAACTGTTAGTTGTGTTGCCGGAGACGTTAAATTTTACTATTCTGAAAATCCAAAACCCCAATGTATGAACATTAACCGAGCATTTTAGTGACATTTTTTGGGGAAAAGCGAGCATTTTAGTGGAAAAAATGGAGCATTAGGGTGGAGCATTTTAGTAGGGAATTAGTATAGGAAATCGCATGACTTCGAGTACAATTCGTGATTAATACGTACGAGTGATTTTCAAAGTTCTCAAAATTGCACGAGCCTTTAGGCGAGTGCAATTTGAGAATTTTCAAAATCACGAGTGCCTATTAATCACGAATTGTACGAGAAGGTCGTGTGATTTTTTATTTATAGCGCATTCAACAAAATTACGCGTCGCTTCCATGGAAACTTAATAGGTACTCTTACGGAGTACAATTTGGGATTAATTGTACTGCTCTCGACCAATCAAAATTGAGTAATTTTGTTGAGCGCACTATAAAAAACATAATGTACAAAAGCCTAGTCGAGTTAGTACAGTTTACCGATACCGAAAAAAAATACAATTCGGTGTTGATTCGGTACCTACAGTCACTCCATGGCAATTGTTACGTTAAAAACCCAGAGTTTAGTAGACTTGTTTAAGTAAGCTAAATGCTTGGATTATTCATGTCTGAGTATTTACTAATCAGCTTTACGAAAATTTATTTTTATCCCATTAACAGCAATCTTTGCCAGTATTTTGTAGTCGAGTTAGTACAGTTCATGTTTCAACTTCCGCTTGAAAGTAACGAGGTAAAGTCAGTGAATTGCATGAATGAACAGGGGCCGGCTCTGTGAAATAAAACTGGCTAGATGCTGGGTGTACTGTGCAGGGAATTAGCTTTCGATCCAAGGGGAGTAGAAAGTCTAGAAATACTTCTAATTGCTTCACTACGGAAACCAGGTAAAAGACAGGATTAACTCTTTTTGATTGACACTTCTTCATTATTTGTCTCACAGATACTCTTTAGCTGTGGTTATTTTCCTGCTAGAATTTTACAATTAACTCCGGAATTTCGGTTGGACACGCTATGGTAGTTTGTGCGAGTGGAAAACATTATGTTTCAGTCGTCTGATCAATGTATGTGACTTGCCAAATGTCTAATCGGAAAAGCCTATAATACTCGCATGCTACACACGAGATCACACGCGCTACTCATGCCACATTCTGCGGTCGAGGTGAAGCATTGCCATCGTGACCCGGGAAGACCACTTGAGTACATATTTGTACACAAGAACAAAATGTGAAAAAATCTCCTGCCTGCAAAACATTTACCTCGAAGAATAGGCAGGTCATTTGAAGGAAGCCATTCAAAATATTTCGAGATCGAGGGAATTAAGTAAGTTGTGTGACTATTTTTTTCTATTTCCCATGATGTGTTTACGTGTTCTTTCATCCAAGTACTATCAAATTTCTTCTCACTATTCGATGGGAATTTTGAAATTTACGTCCTTCATGCTATATTAGTCCGACTTTAACATGCCATAAAAATGGATCCCGCAAAATGCATGCCTAAAAATCTTCCGCTGAATTTTTAGGCCATATGAAAGATTGTATTAATGGCACAAGCCGGGTAATGGGCCACTGATTAATGGTCGATGAGTCGCCAGCTAATCAGCTCTAAGATAGTCGGTTTAACACTGTTTTATTTTATAATTGCACTCGGAAACAAGAAGCATATTAGTTATGGCAAGCTGAAAGACGATGATAAGTCAACTGAAAATTGTCTTAATCAGTTGGGTCGCCAACTTGACAACAACGCCAAACATAGGCACGCATCGCGCACATATGAAAAATAACATGCGATCCAACTGAAAGAAATAGTGGGACCCGAATGATGCCATTTGCCATCGTCATCGCAAACTTTTAAACATGTTTATAATTTAACTGGTCTACAGCCATGTTCGATGAAACAAATTGCTATAGATAATTTGGTTTTGGTGTTGACGTGAAGTCTAAAGCATCATGTGTTTGGCACCACGGATCAGGCTACTGCTTGAATTGAAGACACTAAGAAGATAAGGTCCACATGATCTACCAGTAGTTTTGAACTAGTTTATTCAGCACAAGTTAGCTATTCAACTGAAAGTAAAGACATACATATGGGTCGACTACAACAACTTCAAAAATCTGATACAATCAAAAAATCGAAAACACAAAAAAAATTTCTCTAGTATATTATGCGCTAAATTGAACTTCCATTTCTGCGTTTACGATTTTCGTTTTTTCTCATTCATGGGAAAGAACGCTCCAGTTGAGTTAGCCGAAATTTTTGTGTTGAAAGGTTGGATATCTCAAATTGCTTCAGCGCGAATGATAAAATATACAGTACTATCTCAGTGAGAAATCCGGACCAGCGCCAAATGTCTCAACATATTCAGCTTATAATTACAATTTTATCTTAATTTCATCAGCGGCTCACTTCTACAGTTCTAGTGGCTGAATTCCAAACTTGAAAAGAGAAAGTGATACCTGATGAAGATTGATGTGAAATGGCAACCTAATCACCAGAGATGTAAAATATCTGGCGAAGAAAGATGCTATTCTCGAAGAAAAACAAACCGGCACAAGTGATTGTAAATTTCACCTATTGTCATGTTCTTTAATTGGTGTTTTGTGTGTCGAAAAAAAACTTCTTTCAACAGAGCTATTAAATTACTAATATTGGTAGCGACAGAAGGATCGCAAAACAAAAGATTGGATCTCACACCCGGCCGGCCGACAGACTCCATTTGAATAGCATATGGGCGGCTCTCCACTTCCTTTTTAGGCTCATTAATTGATCATGTATCCTCTGGTTTGCTCAACTAAACACAATTTCATGTTTTATCTATCGGCAATGGATGGGTGTGAAAAGGGGGGGGGGGGGGGGGCAAGAAGGGGCTTTTTTTACGGGGAAGGGGTGTAAGTCAAGAGCACGGTTATGGGCTTTTGTCAAGAGCTATGAATGAAAGTGCCCCTTCGCGCGCTCCAGTGATGGGAAGTGGAAATTTTTAGCTCTTAGGTCTCGGTGAAAGAGAGAGCGGAGCGGAGGAACTAGAAGTAGAGTTAGAGGGTAGTGGGGAGGAAAAAGCTTGTATAACAGGAAATCCAATCTCCCTCATTTAATTATTCAACATCCACTACTAAACGGGGTCACGAGATGCCCATTGTCAAGCTGTCAGTTAAAACGGGTTGTTGACGGTTTAAATTTTAATTCAATTTAGGTAGAGACGAAACAACAACTCACGCTCAAGGAAATGAAACCAACACGTGTACTATACACGGCGGTTTGGCTGCTTCTGGCTGTGAAACTCGGTAAGTTTGTGTTCTATGGGGCGTCTTTTTGCACGCAAGCTCGGAAAAACAGGCGAACGCGACGCGAAAGCTGCGCGTAACTGTTGAATGTCTATAGCTATGGATGTAACCGGACAAGTGTTTTTTTTCTGTCGCTCTGATCTCCAAACCTTGTTACTAAATGAAATTACTTTTAGGCGGTACAGTAAAGACGCCTTCACAGGGAAGACGTTTGCAGTGGTCTGGGGTATTTGAAACCCATAATCTAATGAACATTAAGGCCTGGCGTCGGCTAAACGCGCAGAATGTCGGACTGACACTAAATCATGGCTAAAGAGAGCATTAAACGCACGCCTGCTTGCAGCTTTGACCTCTTAAAAAATCGTATTTTATTTTGGCTTAAAACGGTGGCTTGGCATTTTAAATTGGAAAAATGTGTTCGTTTGGAGCAAAAACACCTTTTGGTGTTAATTTCATTCGTGGGTTCCGCTGCTTATATCAGTTCCCTTATCTATGGGCACTGTCAAACTGAATTCTTGCAGGTACATTTTGTCAGATCTTGGTCATCAGCCGCTGTCCTATGACTGTCGCAAATGTCTTTCTCTGTCCGATTCGAGAAAGCTCTTGAAGACAAAAGTCATCAAAGTGTAACTTCTGTGCGGTTGACTGAAATGATTACATCATGCAAAAAGCAAGCACTCCTTTTGTTTAGTACGCACACTGAAGCCAGTAATTGAAAGAATATTGCGAGACAGCTCATTAAAAACTGATTAGAACTAGGCGAGTTCTTAAGTTTTACTGTTGAAACCATTACAATGATTTACAATGTTTTCCTCATTAAACGAGAGGAATGTGGAGAGAGCTTCCAACTGTCAAATCACTATCTTTAAATTGAGTGAAACTCAAGCGAAAAGGACTTCGTACCACACCCGAGCTATATTACTTCTCACTGAATCATCGACCTCACGATAGGTTATGAATAAAAAGTAATCAACGCTTTGTTATGCTGAGGTATTTTTCGCTGATTTCTATCGCATTCCACAAACTACACTCCACTTTCACTGGTAAGATGTTTTAGAGAATAGAACTAAAGATGCGCGCACCAACAAAGTTTTTTAGCGCAAAGATATCTTTTAGAGAGATAACCAACTATATGTTACTGTTTTGGAATTTTCCTTGCGGGCCATGTTCGATTGAGTTGTAATTTTTCCTGGAAGCTGCATGTGTAAACGATCAGTGTCTTAATTAACTTGTCGATATCCGGGATGCATGTCGAGCAAGGCGATAAAATCTTTCATTATTATTTCAATCATTATATGAATGCATTCAAGGTCACGTTATGCGAATTTTGCAATGTCTGTTGTCCAAATTCTCGCGCATTTCAGCCAGCTCGAATTTTTCAAACTCCTACAATCAAAGCTAGCGTAAGAAAAGAGGACTAGGAAACTGCTCCAGTTATTAAAAGCCTTGCCTTAAAGACTGCTTCCCTTTACCTAATCATGCACCGTCATTGGATCAACGGCATGACAGCGATGGCAAAACAACAAAAATTCCTTAGGAAATTACTGAAAATTCTTAAAAGATTGTACGTAAAGAGGATTTTGATTACAACGTAACGATATTTTCGATAGATACGGGAGTCACAATGGCCCCTGCAGAAAGCTCCACGAGCACATTTCGAGTTGTTTTACGCGTTCACGCAGAACATCACGAGAATCTCACCGCAAAAACCGTTTAACTTTGGCCTGCTGCCCTGTCCTGTTTCCTGACTGAAAACGATGAAATTCGTCTTTCACGTTCGCTGTTTACCTGTGCGGATTAAAAGATGGGAAAGATTAAAATTGAAATGAAATCCCTCGCCTTGTGAACAGCTTTTAAAAGATTAAAAAAAGAACTACTGTAAAATTCTACTTACTGGAATGTCAGCTTATGTCGTGTTGATAATCCCCATCTCCTCGTTTTTATTCCCCACAACTCCGGCACAGAATGTCACATTTGGAGAACAAATTCTTTGCGCAAATATAACATGCTACTGATTTAGCTTAGAGACGTATAGTCTATGGTTACATGGTCGTGCTAAATATTCAGCTGCTAACCCCTCTCTCAAGAATTGTGTCGTGTGACTTCCGTGCTATATACTATTATTTTGGAGAATTAACACCTACGCAGGTTAAACTCAAACGAGATTTTACGACCGGTGTTGGAAAAAAAGACCGACTTAATACAAATCTTTCCTTGTGGATCAAATTTTGGTGAAATATTCATGCAGCAAGCCAACTCAACACCAAGTTTTTTTTAGACAGTGCAACTTCGTCCTCAGACCCCCGTTGTCCGTGAGCTGGTCATGGAATGAAAGTGAGGCTTGATCGGGTGTTTTGATACAGACCTCGCTACTTTTGTTGTGAAAATCAAGTGATTCTTAATGCAAATTAGTTTGCGTTTAAAGACGAAAATAGAGAGTATCAAAGCAAGGTCACCTCCAGCCTCGCTTTCATTTATGGAAGAAACCTAGAAGTTGTATTCGGTTTCGCCTGAACTCTCCAACCAAAGAGGGAAGCTTGGGCACGAGCTAGGAGTAGGTGACATTTTGGCGTCGTTGACGTCATGGAGTATTCAGCCAATACGATTGGTTGGGAAGGAGTAACTTGGTACCAGACTGAGTCGCACACTTTTCACAATTTCGTACCTCTCAGTAGCTCGTAGCCTGTTCCAGGCTCTCGGTCAGTGAGGACGATCGAAAAAGGGAGCGGGCGACAAGCGGGATCAGCAGCGAACGGGATCCGGGTCCCGCGCTTCTTTCTGATCCGTCCCCACTGACCGAGAGCCTGGAACAGGCTAAGTAGCTCGGCGGAGACAAAGCTAGTGATAAAAATTCTATAAAACCAATTGAAAGGCTGACCGGATGGCTAAAACACTGAAGCTAAGTAAGCATGGATAAAACGGTTACAAAATTTAAATGATACTAAAGGAAATGTATGTGGAATCGTTGGTTGGAAAAATAGAACAAAAATGAAACGTGCATTAAGTTTTATACACGGATACATCAAAACATAAATAGATCAAATTCTGTCATGGTTGTTTAACCCAGAAGGTTCAGGGGTCTTGCCCTTGGAGATCAGAAATGCTTCTCTTGCCTTGCGAATAGCTTCTGTATTTGAGGTGACGAGTTCGAGAGGAACGAGTTCTATTTTGACCATAGAATGGTCAGAAAGGGTACAGTGATCTATGGGGGGGGGGGGGGGGTGGGACTGTGGTGTTTGGCCCTGACCAGTATGTCACGTAGGTTTTTGTAACGGCGCTATGATATACGAGGAAGAGAAGAAAATGCTTCTAGGAATCGTTGTGAAGAACGAAGAATGTTTAGGTTGCTGGAAATGACTTGATTTATATTCGGTAGGCCTGCATGGATTAAATGTTACTTCAAATGGAATTCTTACACTTTTTTCTCTACCAACGAAACAAGACTTGTAGTATGACATCACGTCACCTGCTTTTCTTCCAATTTCTTTTATCTGATACCGTTACAGTGCAACAAATGCAACGTTCAATAAATTCTGCTTGTGAAGCAAAGAGAAGGCGTTAAACAGCTTTCGATTAATTCAAAATGATTAAATTTACACTCCATGAAAAAAACTCGTAACAAATCTTTAGCAGCGACGTTTTGCCTGTTTCCCCCCTTTTTATAAACTACTTCACGCTTGTATGACACACTTCACCGTGACGTTTATATGACACACTCCACGATTATACAACACATTTCCCGCTTATAGGACAAACTTCACGTTTACATGACACACCTCAGGCTAAAACGACACACTTCACGATATTTTTTTTTCTTTTCATAGCCCAATCTATTATGTGCTTCTCCTGCGGGTTTTCCGAGTCCAATGAAGCCAATTCGACGAGCAGCTGTGAAGTGAACTCAGAAATCAAGAACTGCTCACAGCATCCTGACTTGGTGACCATTATGACTCTTGTTTCTCGCAAGTGGTCGTTGTTCGCGGCAAGGCTAAAATCCACATCAAAGAATGCGCTATGTCTTGGGGTTGTGAAGAACTGGAGCAAATTTTATGCGAAGGGAACAGCGTGGAGGACTCGGAAAATTCTTCTCCAGAAAATTGCAGGGTGGAATGCTGCAAGGAAGATTACTGCAACGAGAATATCCTCAATGACGCATCCGCATTTTATGGAATTGACTTTATGTCGAGCTCATCGACCATCAAAACTATTTTGTTATCAAGTTGCTTTGTTGTATTTCACGCACTCGGTTTATTAATACTTTGGTGAGTGAGTTCTTCATGTACTCTGGGGATATGTAAAGGGGGCCAAAGAACTTAACAACAGAGTATTGGACGTCACTGTGTTGGTGAATGGAGGTCTGGGCGAAGTTCACTCAAAAAAGGCGATTTTTTTTAACTCTTTATCTAAGCCAGTGATCATGAATTATATATGACCTGCGTTTTGTTCCCAAAAAGACCTAATCTTGAACCAGTGATGTTTATAAATCCACTGCGGTTTCAACTGGGGCTGTCATGCGCAATTTCAGGGAGCTCATGCCTGTTTTGATTCTCGTCCCCAGAGCCACACGATCCTTCTGGCCTGTGGTTGGGATCGAGAGCTCTGGTCGGACCCGATTTTTTGAGCATGCGCAGAGTATTCGTTTCGCATTCTCAACCAATCAGATTTGCTAGATTTGACGGGAAGACCGTGAATCGCGGACTTCCGGTTTTGGACCAAACCAGAGCTCTCGATCCCAACCACAGGCCAGAAGGATCGTAGGCTCTGGGGACGAGAATGGCCCTGTTTTATGACCGCGTAATAGTAAATAATAAATTCAACGGCTATTAAGTCTATTACTGGTGCTGTTGCGTTGTTTAATTAAAAAACTAAGATGTAATTTTATATTCGTTTGTTAAGTTTTGACTATAAAGGTTATCACTAACGGCTACTTACAACGAACAAAGAGAGTTGTTTCCCCGCCAGACGGATAATCGGCTGAAAAAATTGAAAGTTGGGAGTGCGTTTCGACTGATAATCAAACTAAATCAGGACCTGACTCTGAGGTCTGCAAAGAAGAAATATTGAACTTAGAAGAGCCAAATTTCAGTGAGTAAGGGTTAAGTTACAGTTCATCTCCCGGGTTTGCATATATTATTTACTGACAAAACAAGGAAACTCCAATACAAATAAAAAAAATCAAGAACAGTAAATTACTGCTGAGTTTATTTTATGCCTTTGAAGAGTATTTTTCTGCTTTCTGCTAGTAGACTGTTGACAGCCTCTCTATTATCGTACGCGAAGAAACAAGCGCGAAGCTCGACGAAGTGGGGGTGAGGTTTTGCTGCCCCCAACTCCTACCCAGTCGAGTCTTCCGTTTTTGCACTGGCGCCCAGTTCTCTCTGGATTCTGTCCGCGAGTTCAGTTAACCATCGAATAAAAATTGGTTATTGTTAGAATGGATAAACCAAAATATGGTGAGACACTTCATGACACATAAACAAGCAGATAAACGACACCCTATTTAGTCAGAGAATAACTGCTGGATCAGGCACTGATCTCTAGTGATAAAGTCTAAGCGCCGGCTCGAAATGGTTAGCTTTCATAAATTGTTCTGGTTAGACCATAATTAAACTTGGTAAACCTTTGGTAAGACTTTACTAAGATCGGTTGGTACTTTATATACACAAATTTAAGTGTCACGCCATA
The DNA here is from genome assembly GCA_019787425.1 of Platygyra sinensis. Taxonomy (NCBI): domain Eukaryota; kingdom Metazoa; phylum Cnidaria; class Anthozoa; order Scleractinia; family Merulinidae; genus Platygyra; species Platygyra sinensis. Next base: position 7,889 of record JAHPZR010050788.1, on the reverse strand, counting down.
TTTTGGAGTATCCATTCTAGTCACAACCAATAAGTATTCGCGAAAATAGTGGGATGTGAACAGTCTATTCCGCTAGAGTTTTCTAAATAGTGACGCATGGTATGCCCATGGGGCTCCTAAATTTTTTCCATCCTCTCTCCGCCTCTATATGCGCACACGCGTCTCCACTTTTCTCTCTCCCTTTCATCTCCCACACTATTTTCCAACGCTCTAAATAACTTTGTAACGTCATAACACAATACTGCTATGACGTCAGAGGCACCTGGTTGCCATGATTACCGTGACGTGATTGAATCCGTTACGTTATAATGAAAAAAAAAAAAAAAAAACGGCCCCCGAGGTGAGATCAGAGCTGCTAATTGAGCCCTTGTTTAGTTTATAAACCGGCTTTGAAAGTAGTTTACAAGTCAATGAAATCGAACCGGCTCAAATGAGTTTAAAAGAATTCACGCTATGAGTACAAACAAAGACACGAAAAATTAAACCGAACAATTCTTTTGAAAGTTGCGCACAAAGAGTTTTATACTTTAACCGGATGTTTTTGACCCTGTACACAGATTAACTGCGGCTGCCCTGAAGAATGAACAGCTTTGATTGTTTTAGATTAGCGCTTTTGCACTTCTGTCACAGACTGGTGATCCATGTACGTGAGGAACTGACATCAAGGTTTTATTAACAAATCCCTGCCGCTGGTTAGGTCAACATAATTCCTTTATACAGTTGGTTAGATCACTGACCCATGTAAAAGCGACCCGCTGCTGTCATAGTATCTGAGCTTATATGTTGGGCGAAGTGTGCGAGAAAACCGCCACAAGGATCATAGTGTAAAACAAACAGTCAACTGAGCTGTAGCACGCTGAGGGCCGGTCGAGCAAAGCAATTCATTCCTTGGATTGGAGACAACGATCATGAGTGCACATTTGGAGAAACAAAGACGTCTAAAATCCGTTGCGTTGACCGCAAGTTTTGACCGACAATTGCGCGCCGATACAATGAACGCAAGAGAAAACGTGAAATTGGAAAAACAGCATCGCGACATCGAGCTTTTAAAAAGCAACGTCGAGAAATCGCACAAAGCGGAGAAGAACAGAGTAAAGTCACGAATGCAGAGCCTGCGGAAAACCGTTCTATGCCGTACACCGTCGAGCGAGAGTAGCGGAACATCTTCGGTGAGCACGAAAATATCCGAAGAAAGAATTCATCTTCCGAAAATCTCAAGCCTGGAAAATGACAGTAAACTAATGGCGAAAGAAATAGACTTCAGCAAATCAGTTCCGGATTTGCACTTATTCTGTGCAGAAGACGGGCAGCACATGACTCACTTTCCTACAATAACAGCCCGTCAAAGCCCTCGGGGCACACGGAGAATATTGATCAGAGAGCGTAACGACTATGCTCGTGCAAGAACACAATCTCACAGCGAAGTAGAAGATTTCAATTCCAATTTGAAGTGCCCACTTGAATTTAACGGAACAGCTATTGACTCTGAAAAGGAGCAATGCTACGAAAAGGCTGTTTGTAGCCGTAGAGCTCGCTTGGATGTGGACTCTTTCCAGCCATTCAACAGATTGTCTTCGCGTAGGCGAAGCTTGAGCACCGGGGACATAAGCTTAGCAGAGAGAGTTAACTCTTTTCTTGAAAGTATTGAAACCCCTCGCTTGATGGATTCATCAGACAGCTGGAGTGGTTCCAACTCAGATGACGAAAAGGAAAGCGCTTAGCGACGAACTGATCCAGTGTTCCACATGGACTGCCATGATCTCATCGCCACACATGGCCGGTTAAGCTTAGTGTATTATAAAATCAAAAAGCGAGCTCTTTGTTACCACTTCGCTGAAAGCAATAGAGTATTCCGAACTTGAACTTTGCTTACATTTCACAGCTTTATTTATGCAAAACAAAGCTATCGTTTTTTTCCTTTTAAAAATATTTGTGTCTACTAACCTTTTGCCCAACGCCGGAAAAAAAAAATCACGAATTTTCTGACAGCCTGCCTTTCATGTCTCTGAAAATATGTGCTGGCAGAAACCTGCATTAAACTGAGATCCCTAAACTGAAAATTTTTAGACTGAAGATGAAAAAAAAAAAAGTAATAAACTTAACGTGCTACTTTTATTAACATTTGTGATCTGCGTGGCTTTATTGCTGTTTTTTAATCATTATGGTTTTCACCTTTTTTACTTATTTAACATAAGAAATATTTTAAATGGCGTTTAGTTGTTAATTAGCTCCAAAAAGCACTCCCTGGCTTTTCGTGTTTACCGAAGGATTACGTTTTTACGTAAGTACGACATATTTGTCATAAAAAAGACCATGTAATTCAAAATTGTGACGAAACTAATCTCATAATTACTTCGCGCTTTTTCGATTTTTTTTGTTCTAGAACAGACTCCCAGACACTTCGAACTGCTTTGTTTTTCTTTTGTCTGTGAATTTCTTTTTTCTTGGAGGAAAAGAATTTGTTTTTATCGTTCTTCTGTCACGGTATAGTTGTCTATAAATTGTTCAATATCCTTGTATAAGCAAGGCACCAAATATGTTTACATATATGGCTCTTCGGCTCAGCAAGCATACATAACACGTACTAAGCTCGTGGCAAATATCACGCTTTTTACTGGCGCTTATGCTTTTGCTGCAAATTATTCAGTCCTCTCGCATTTCACGCCCATATTTTAAATTGTATTCCAAACCTGTATCAAACAATAACAGCAAAATATAGATTGCAGTAGACGGTGTCATCCCATGAAAGTACCATTTAAAGCTTTTGTTTGAAGAACATCGTCAGTGCGCTTGACTCCGGATCAAGGGGTCTGGGTTCGACCCAGAATCCGATCTATGGGAAGAAATGCTCGCTCTCACAGATACTGCATGCTAAGGGAATGGAGTTAC
>JAHPZR010050788.1:0-2500 GCA_019787425.1 Platygyra sinensis | reverse complement strand
AGACGTACGTGGACAAATAAAAAGGTAATCGAGCCTTCAGACCTCAGTTTACTTTGAGCAGCGGCATGCGCATGACAATTTTAGATTCACGGAAACAAAATGGCGGCTGTGGTGGAGGCAAGAACTTGTGGATCGTGTTGTCTTAAATTAAAGGAACTTGTTAACAGTTACGAAGAAGAACTGGGACTGAAAGGAAAGGAATTTGATGGCACAAAGAGTACGTATCCCACTGAATGGTTGATTAGTTTTGACCTGGTCAAGTTCCGCGATTTGTTGACAACTAACTTTTTTATCAGATGGTCTGCCTAGCTATAAGTATGGCATGGGGACTTAGTCTCTTTCTGCTGACCATCCAAGCTATGGCCATTTTTTGATTTTATTGCTAGTTATGCTCGCCATTAAATTGTAATAAATAAAGAAGGTGGACGTAAGGAATCAACCTTAATTATTTCATTCCGTTGTCGAGCTGTATAATTTTAATCACTTATGTACCGCCCATCCCCCCCCCCCCCCGGGCAAACCCCGGGGCATTTGACTTTTTGGAAAAATTTTGGTCAAATTCCCCGCTATGTTGCCAGTTTAGATGGTCAAATGCCCACACGTTAGGGCTTCAAAGAGGGTCAAATCCCCTACCCTCTAGCATGTTAAAGCAACTGTGGAAACAAGTTCTGCAAAATTTTCAGCCACTTCGAATTTCTTGTTTAGCTTGTCTTCGCTCCACACTTGAAACAAAAGCATATTCCATGATATAACTATGTAAAACGACAACAACAGAAAAACCCACATAGAATCAACAAGAGCATTATGACCCGTGAACGCGGCTCACGTGCTGAATCAAAGAATTGCGAAATACTTTTGCTTCCGACCGTTAACAGACATTTTGAGGTGAAAGTCAAATGCCCCACCGTGTGGGCGTCATTTTGGGTCAAATTCCCCACTGTACGGAGCTTAACGCAAGTCAAATGCCCGGGGATTGCCCGGGTTGGGGGGGGGGGGGGTATGGGCGAGTTTTGGAATTGACTGGTACATTACTCGCACTTACTTCTTTTAAAGATATTTTGGAGGATTTGTAGCCAAGAAGATTTGTTTTCATTTTGATGATCTCCTTCGTTTTCATCTGCTGTCTCCTTGATACTCTGTATTTATTTAAGGAGAAATTAAACATGTTGATGACAGAACGCTTTTAATTTGTAAATTAACTGGTTTACCAGGTTACCAGAGTAAATTTTCGGCAGGTCACCTTTTATATTTGCTTTTTTATTATAATACTTTTTAAAATAACATATCCAGAGATGGCAACCTAAAGAAGGAAATCTGAGATTACCAATTTTACCATTTTTGACTCTCAACAAAGTTGTTCAAAGTACAGCTCAACCAATTAAACTGCTAAAATGCATTACATATCCAAAATGTTGCCCCAAAATGCCAAGAATTGGCCAGAAGATTTCTGAAAAGTGTATTTTACGCACTTTCATTCACATTGTCTTGGAGATTCTGTCTGGAGACTGGCAAATGATTTGGGACAGTTGTTATAGATGCATATCCTTGGCATACATGTAAGCTTGTCCTGGAATGTACTTCAGCTAGCATAGCATACGGTTTCAGGCACATGTAGGTACATACTATAATAATCGTTGTTGTTAGCAGTAATCTGCTTTTTAGAAATGTTTAATACTTTGCAGTTCATGCCTTTGGGTCGTTGAACTTCTACTTGGAACACAGCAAGTTTACTGACTTACTGAACAGCATCAGGTCAAAATGTGAAAGCTGTGCAACTTGGCCTGATCCTGCTAAAGCCATCAAAGCTTCTCTGGTAAGATTTAAGATTAAAATCCAGGGCCTTCAGTAAGGGTGGTAACTCATGACAGCTGTTACGGTTGAGTATACGTGATTTTCCCTTGATGCTATATGGGTTAAATTGCTAGTCTGAATTTCAGCTGTCTCTTCCCTTTACCCCGAGTGGGGCGCGGGTGACCCACTCAGGGTAAAGGGCAGAGAAGGCTGAAATTCAGACTATGAAATTGCCTGTCATTGATAAGCCCCATAGGTTTGGTTTGGAGAACAGGGCTGTGCATGTAGGTGGAATAAAACTTAATGATAGCCCTGTAATAGGATAGGGTAACTTTATTTATACACAGTTTAGTTTTTCTATTGGCCAGTTTAGTTACTGGGCTCTCTAGCTATCAACCTAACTAAAATAAAAAATTTTAACAATAATTTAAATAAAAAGAAGCCATGAACTCGCAATACAGTGGAGGCCTTGGTGGAGAGGTTTCAGTTAGAGGAAGTATATGATTCTGGATATGTATACCTGCCTTGCAGCTGTGAAATTTATTTGTAAGATGCTAACCTTTTAAACCATTGGAAACTTAATGCTCTTGTATTTTATTTAGGAAAGGCAGCAGCAGGTTGAAAATCTTGCCCCTGTGAAAAATTATATCTCAGAATGTTTGGATAAACTACAGAGTGCGATGAGAGAGAAGTCGACAAAAGTTGTTGC
>JAHPZR010050781.1:15000-28723 GCA_019787425.1 Platygyra sinensis | reverse complement strand
TATGCTTCTAACATGTTAATGCAACCTCATCCAACATTGTTGAACCCAACATGTTGCACTCGTTTGGCCACCATGTTGCATGATGTTGGATGATGTTGAACGAAGTTTGATTGCCATCAAACATCGTCTTCAACAGCATCCAACAATCTTTTGTTCTTAAGTGTGAACAAAAATGTTGCATTCGTTTGGCCACCGTGCTCAACATTGTTGAACACGCGCATGCCCGCTAAGGCTGACTTTGCGGGTATCTGTTTCCATGGCAATGATTCACTGTTATAATTGCTTCGTGTGTTCCGCGTGGGTGTTAAGATACGGTATGGTGAATGAGGAAAGTTTTCAATCACTCTCCGAAGAAAGTACAAACGATCTCTCCGCAAATAAAAAAGAAAGGGTAAAGCAGCCGTTGAAAACCCGAAAACTGTGAAGTCACCGCTCTCGAAATACGAAACATGAAACTTTTAGGGATCGATAAGTTTCTCCTGTCGCGGCGCGAGGAATCATAAAGTTTACTGTTAATCTTTCGGCTGCAGCTATATTGTTGAAATATCGCTTTCTCCACTTCTTTTTATCCAGTGTTTAGTCTTTATTCTTTTTGTGATTCTATCATCCTCCTCTTCCAACATTTCAAGCAGAGCTTGAGAACTAGAGCGGCCAAACACCTCTTCACAGTCGATCGATCGCGCGCCATTTTTTTAGGCAAACCAATATTGGACCCAGAGCTCTCGAGCCCAAGTGTTGCATCCAGCATGTTGCATTCGTTTGGCCACCTCGTCCAAAAACGTGCAACATCGTCCAACAATGTTGGATTCAACAATGTTGGACGATGTTGGATCAATTTGGCCGGGCTTTAAGTGGCCGGCAGGGCGAATAGCACTGCTAAAAACCGATGTTTGCGAGGCAAGGCAGGCACAAAAGAAATATATAACTGCGTACAAATTGAACGAAGCTAAGGTATTAAAAATAGCGCTCTACAAACTCGGAGTTTCTGAGGCAAAGCATGATTAGACAGTTTATTCAGTTTGTAAGTTCATAGTAAAAGCGTGCAAAAGCTAGATGGGCGTAGGAGATGGAAGAAGCAAATCATAGACAAAACCAGACAACGAAACAAGGGATAAAACGTGCGCAAAAGCATGCAAGTTCGTAAACAACAGCTATAAAAATCAACAACGAACAACAATAAGTTCCATTCGGACTCAGTTGGGTCCGTCAGGCGTAAAACGGGAGAGTGGACAAGGAGGGAAGACAAGTAGATCAGGGATGGGCGGGGTGTGGGAGAGAGGAGGAACACCTGTCATAACAATCCCCTCATTGTTAATGCTGGAGATGGCGAACTTCCTTGTCGTACGGTCTCATCAAAACCAGTTACAATCGTGGGCGTATTATCAAGGGCCTTGAGAATTTTAAACCTCGCTGCAAACCCGAGCACGAATCTACTATCGCAGCTATTCTAGCTGCATAGAAAACTGTTCTCAATTAGCAATTTCGCCCACAGGATACGGCAAAAGTCTTATTGTCAAAACTGTTTTATTTTTTCAACTCAAGAACTACCGTGATGAACAGTGCACCGGACAAAGTCGTACATACATACATATCCTTTATTTAAACACGATGGAAGTTTAAAGCATATGCTTGTGGGGTCGTGTATATAGGCAACGAGTACATATAAAAAATCAGTTAAAAACATGTTAAAACTGAGTTACATCTAAAAATAATTTAGGACAGAATAATAAGAATAATGTGATTATAAAATATGAATAAGGTAAAATACAGACTCAATTTTAAGGTGGCCGAACACAGCTTTCAAGTGCCTATGCCTAATTCACCATAACTTTTAAACTATTTATGCTTTGGCGCCCATTTTTTGCAAGAGTCAAGGTTAACCACAGAAATATTTATTCTCGCATTTTAACTAGGGTGTGTGTTGTTGCCATGGCAACGGGTCTGGTTAAAAACAAGGCTTAAATAATGGTTTTTTGTTTATTTAAAAAAAAATCCAGTCGTTGGATTGTTTTCATATCTTGCACGCTAAGAATTGACATTAAATCCCTTCTGTCAACACTATTCTAAAAAAAAAAATTGACATAGGCGATTTTCGTAGTTCGCCGTTAATTGTTTTCTGTATTATTAAAAATTCACTACGTGAAAATTCAGATTTTTTTTGATAGATCATTCACGTGGTCTCTGATGTATTTTTCTGCCATATGTCTTGAAATTCTAACGACTGGATCGTTAGAAATCGGCATGTTTCTGCTAAAGCAATCGGTCTCAATTTTTAGAGCAACTGCGCATGCGTTGCGTTTAACTGGGTTCTTTCGGTAACAAACAAAAGCTGAAAATTGCTGGGTTCTTTGCATCGTTACTTTTTCTAACATATCTTTGTAATAAAAGACTAAAGCCATCAATACACTGCGTTCAATTATAGAGAAAAATAACACCGATAGTGTGGATGTTGAGTAAATAGAATGGTCGCTCTACTGACGGCATGTTTGTTCTTTGAAATCCTTGTGCACGTGCTAAATATTGCATCAGCAAAAGCACGCGCGAAAACTGTGTTCGGCCACCTTAAATAAGTAACTATGATAGTAAGAGTCATAAAATCCGACTAAATCTAAAGGCACTTAAAATCTTGAAACAATCTGGGAATCGACTGAACTGATTGGGCACTAAAATCTAGATCCTTGATTTGCCTGTCTTTCTTCACTTTACAATGGAAAGGCTTAAATTGGCACGGTGTAGTACGTGCAGACAGCGTTCCACAAGATGGCACCTCTGTGGCTAGCAGAGTTTTTAAGGGAGTACGAATTGAAGCGTGCTACTGTGACCCTATTACTCCTTCTTAAGTCGTAAGCAGCCAAGCAGCACTAGATTTGTTCACTAAGTAACATAGTGCATGGAGAGCATCGTCACCAAATACCTTGTAAAATAATTTAATCACTCGAAGCTTATACGTATGACTTAAAGTGCTCCAATTAGAATGCTGATAAACATCAGCAGATGGCATATCGTAGGTCAGATTGAAGATCATCCTTGCTGCTCTATGATGAAGTGATTCCAAGGAGTTTAGCTGTTCTGCGTTAGCACATCCTACCCACACGATCATCAGGCCATATAAAACAGCAGGCAATACAACTTTACAGTACAAATCCAGTAAAGCTTCTCTAGGAAAGAACTCTTTTTTATGAGGTTCAGTTTGTTTACGAAACTCTTTTTTACGTCTGTAAGGTGTTGTGACCAAGAAAGTCTGTCGTCAATTGTGATGCCGAGGAGGCGAGTATGATTAACCCACTCAATTCGATTTCGCCGAATGAACACCGAGTTTATAGGCCCGATCATTGGTTTTTCATTGCTTCGCACTCTCGTGAGTGAGGGGTCAACAAATTCTTTTGACAGCACCTGTTTAAATCAGTTAATGCTGCGTTTACAGACATCACAGCATTGTCCACAATGTCACCAATACAATAGACAGTGGTGTCGTCTGCATACACCATGAACGCGGAGCCAGATAGAGGAAACTGAACCGGCTTGGCATTTGTGTATAATACAAACAGTGTGGGGCATAGTATTGATCCTTGTGGAATACCACATCTAACGTTCGCAACATTAGAACGCTGGCCATTGACTACTGAGAATTGAGTTCGATCTGATAGATAATCCGTCAGCCACGAGAACAAAGTTCCTTGAATACCAAACTGATGCCTCAATTTGTGTAGTAGTTTCGTATGAGATACAAAGTCGAAAGCCGTTCTGAAGTCATGTATAAACGCTACTGCTACTCCTTTGTTCTGATCAACAGCCTTTCTGCAGGTTTCAGATGAGTGAATGAGCAATAATTCTGTGGAATGCCCCTCACGGTAAGCCCACTTATAGTCTGTGATCAGGTTATTATCGAAAACGTAGCGGACTATGGTGTCAGGGTCCAAAGTCTGTCACCTTAATAAAGCTTATTAAGGGCATCCAACGACGTGCTACGCGGCTTCTCCTCCCCAGTTTAACTTACAACAATGACCACCTTCAGCAGCTCAATCTTCTCCCATTGGTGTACCGAAGAGAAGTTAAAGACATAACAACATTTTATAAACTGAAGTGTGGTCTCTATAACTATTCAGTTGAAAGATATTTTGAATTTTGCTCAGACAAATGATTAAGGTCATTTTCTAGTAATAAGTTAAAAATCAACAAAGTCAGAACCGAATTATTTAAAGGCACTTTTTTCAATAGATTACCATATTTATGGAACAACTTGCCTGATTAACTTAGGACCTCATTATTCAAAAAACAATGTAATGATTTCTATAAAAAGAAGAACTTCGACCCTGACCGCCCGCATGCCACTAAGATATGACATATTAGCAATTGTAGTTCTTACATCAAGTTATAATTTTAATGTTTTTTTTGTTGTTGTTTTTCTTTTTCTTTAAGTGTCTATTGTAGTTTTTGGGTGGACTAGCTCGAATGGTTTGCATGTTCCCTTCTAGTCCTTCCCCACTGTAACAATTTATCGTTTTCTAGTGCGTAGGTAATTGTTTTCTCAACTAATGTAGTGAAAATGGAATAAATTAAAAAAAAAAAGAGAAAAGAAACACATGATTCCGTAATTTTACTTGGGGCACTTAAAAGCGATATTGGCCCGTAGTTACTGATGTCGGCTGCGTCGTCTTTCTTAAACACTGGCACCAGACGAACCTTTTTCCAGTCAGTAAAAGTTTCACCAATGTGTGCACAGAACGAAGATAATCGAGCCATGCCAGGAGCATCACGATGGCGGGCTCAGCTAATTTCAAAAGTTTTGGTAATATGTCGTCAGGCCCTGCAGATTTATTAGAATTGATGGCTTTTAATTTGTGCAGCTTCAAGTTTTCAGACACGAATATTCCTGAAACCGAGGGGGCTGGGCATCCTGTGTGGTCAATCTGCTGTGAAAAGTTGTCGATTCTGCTGCCAAGTTTTATGCCGTTATTAGCAAAGAATTCATTCTTCAAGTTTGCTTTATCTTTGTCATTAACGGCAAGGCTATCATCTTTTCTCCTTAGAGGGCCAATTTTGCTTCTTCTAACTGGATTAGTCGCTTCAGCGATTAAATTCCAGTATGCCGCAGCTGACTTAACTGAGGCAATCTTCTCATTAAAGACCGCGACTTTGCTTTTCTCAACTCAGATGATATTGGTATTTTCTCCATACAGTTTCTCGATATTTCGCCTTTGAGAAGTATCTTTAAAGACCAGAAGCAGGAGATGGAATCACAGGGCTAAGGCTTGCTGCCGATCATTCCAATTTATCGGCCAGTGATATTAGCTGATGCGAGTTCAAAGTACTGGCTTTTTTCCACGGTCTAACACTTTGTAATTGTGTGACTAATTGTAGCAGTAGCCCTCGGTTGATATTTTCTTTTGCGTCATTTTGTCACCCACGCTTAAAGAACGAGATAAAAAGTAAAGTTCGCATAACAGCCAAGTGGCCTATCAAGCCGGAGCTGATCCCGGTTTCTGTGGCATGAAGCGACCAGGAGTATTTCTACTCCCCCCTGGATGGGATGCTAGTCCATCACAGGGTTACCCCCAGCATTAAATTCACAGGTACCCAATTGTTCTTGGTTTTCATGTGACGTAGTCATATTCCAAAATTAAAAATTACCTTTCCTTCTGAGGTTTGAGTTTCATTAGACAAAAGACCCTAAAGAAACTTGGCGCTTCACAATGTTTCACCTAAACATTGGTCTTCTTTTTGTAACAAAGCTCATTTGAATTTCCAAGCTTTAGCTTTGCGTGACATGGAAATTGCGGCCAGAGAAAGCTGTCGCGTAGTAAAGAAGGGTTATCGCCGGCTTTAGGTTTTGCTAACTACACGATGCTTGCACTAAATGACGCATTTATTTTAATCAGTTGGAGCTCTAGAGTAATAATTTCTCGTTTCAAGAGCTGAAAACCCAATGACAGCTGGTTTTACTATTCTTTACGCCCGCTTTTTTTCGCCCCTCTGAAGGGCACAAACGTGGCGTCTCCATACAAAGCTCTATAAATTTGAGTGACACTTCTGCGAAGAACGCGCAAGTGAAAAACGGCAGAGACCTGATTCTTGGCGAGATTGTTTATATAGCAATCATCTATTATATCCTAGATTCGTGACTTTTTTATTGTATGGTTACCAATTTTTGTTTTGGTCACATGGCGGGTGAAAACCGAGAATACAGCTGGGTAGAGAGCCGCACTGTGAGAGTAAGGTGTCTTGCACAAGAACACAACACAGTGTCCCCCGTCAGGGCTCGAACCCAGGTTGCTCGATACGGAGTCGAGCACACTAACCATGAGGTCACCACACCTCCATAAAGAACGAGGTATGCATGCATATTTAGCTTGTTTTGTCATTCGCCGGCCCTAGCCTGAAATATCATCTTAGAGGTCGTCTCTCGCAGGGGGATTAGGCTGAGGGCGGGAGATGACTGATATACACCCTGATTGATATTTTCTTTTGGAACCATATACGAAGGGTAAACTGCGTGCACGATCCGTACAAATCGTACGTTTCAGCAAACCGTCCCAGTCTCCCCTAAAGAGAAGGGGGATTTATATTCGAAGTGCCCTTAACGAGATACAATTTTTCAAACGTCTACAGACTGCAACTGCCTTTTACGATCTGTAAAGTTCTATTTTTGAGCAGTATCAGTTTTTGTGTATCGCCTGGATAAAAAAAAAACTTTGACAACAAAAAGTTATTCAATTGAACATGTTGAACGCTTTACTTCCCATTGCCTTTCTACTTAATGAAACATTCCCTGTGGAAATACACCAGCTAAACACCCAATAAAATCACCTCTGAGTAACTTTATTAATTGTTATTAAATGAAGTTAGTTATTATTGTGTGATTATGGCAGTGCTTGTAATACAAGAACAAATATATTTGAATCCTTGTGGAAAATATCCGTTTATAAAGAGACACACAGTCCGCAGACTGATGATCATTAAAAACATGTTGATTGAAGAACGCACTCCTTCTTTGTGTTCAGTTTAACACGCAATTACTTCATAACCGTTAAATGCTATAGAGATGATTAAATTATTGTTTTAGCTAGGCAATATATAACTGGAAGCTATACGGAGTGTTTTCACTCATGAGGCTAGCAACCATGCAAGTTTACTGGAAAAAGAAAGTGTTACATGAAAAAAGAGTTTTTGAATGGGACACCAACATGACCGTGTAAGTTGAAGTTGCGGTGAAGTCATGTGAAAAGACTCTGTGTGCTCAAAGAAATGTTAATCTTAATCTATAAAGCAGGATATATATCATCCACTCTGTAGTCTCCTGTTGCCCGTTATGTTTTGGCTTCTCAAGAACTTCAGTCAAATTTATCATAAGACTCTGTTCAAGGACGAGAGACAACAAAACTGCAGTTACAAATAACTAGACAATTTTTTACAAAATACTGGCTGTGAAGATGTCGCCATGAGCCCTATAAGACGAGTCTCTGTGATTTTCCGGCATATTTGTCGGCTGTACTGAAAGAAACACTCTCTTAGTACTTTGCTGCATTTTTTCCTAAGCTGTGCTAAAAGTATTATAATTATATGCACCGAGTACCTTAAATCGCAAAAAATTAAGAATTGGTTCGTGCTTAGCGTACGTATATCGAGTTATGGATGCACGCGGGAAGTTTGGAGAGCACGAAAGAAGCGTAAGAGTTGCTCGAGGCGCAGCCGAGAGCAACTCTATCTTCTTGAGTGCTCTCCAAACTTCCCAAGTGCATCCATAACTCGATATACGCACAGCTAAAAGCATGAACCAATTCTTTTATAACATGGCGACAACAACTTAGGCGGTAAACTGACATGTTTTATTTCTGATTGACTACAACTAGTTTTCACGATTCACGGTGAAGGAAAACAAAGGTCTTTATTATCCGGCCTAACACGCCACAATCAGCCATGATACCTTAAGCAACAGTTGAACGAAAACGCTTAACCTAGCCTGCGTAGCAAGCGTTTCCGTGGAGCAAAGAGCGAAGGAAACGGGGTTTTCGGCGTCTTGCCCGCGCGAAAAATGGGGCGAGAGCAAAAACAAGAAGGAGGGGGTGGGGGAGGGGAAGGAAGGAAACGCTTGCCGCCAAGCATTGTGATTTTCAAAACCGCCCACTTGGCCTTTCATGCCTGACTGATTTCACGCTGTCATCACAAGCATTCAAGTTGCGTTTGTAATCCTTGTGCTCGCAAGATTCGAAATCTTGGATCACCTTATTTTCCGTCTAATAAGAATCATACAAGGTTACCCTAGGCGTCATAGATTCTTTTTTCGTATTTTAGTGACGAACCTGCGATCGTGAGCGGCAAAGCCACTCATCAAATTAAATCTTTGCCCTTTCGTCGCGGTAGTGAACTTTGAACCAAAACAAACTTTAACTTGTCAAAATATGTCTGTAACAAAGAGCATACGACAGAGAAATCTTGATGACTCCGGGCGACAAATTGCAGGCTTTCAAAGTTAAATTTCGTAATTTATAATCGAGCTATATTTCTACTCAATCTGTCTAAAGGAAGGACCGCAAGGGTGAAGTTTTAGCACAAATCTGTGAGAAGTATTCAAGTCGCGTTTGCATAATCCTTGTGCTCGAGAAGAGGCAAATATGTCATAAAAACTGGCATGCCGCAGCTCACTATAACAAATCATTCAGAATTGTACCCAGAGGTTCTAAATTCCCTCAAGAAAAATGCTTCTAATGAAATGTCAGAGTACCTACACGATTAAATCCGAAACCATGCCATGAAACAAGCCAGACGAAATCACTCAGTTTTCCCACGCAGTAGTGCGAATTTTCTGTCCCGTGGTTTATTTATGTTGCACTTGGCGCATGTGGCATTCAAGAAAGTGATGTTAAAATTAAAGGAATAGCTGCAAATTGTGTCGCAATTGCATCTGCAGTAATAGTCAGGTTTCGAAATACCAAAGCGTCGGCATTGCACTACAGGATTCCTACCGTACTGTCGAAGCTCACGACTTAATACTCGTTTCGTGAGAAAAGTTAACGCTTTTTGTAAACAAATGCAAGCTTCGAACGTTCTTTCCGGCACTCAGAACTTTAAGACCTTTGATTGACACATGTTCGACTAGCCCAGCCAATCACGAGCTCCGTTCGCTGGCGAACGGAGTATTTGAAAATCACAATGCTTGGCGGCAAGCGTTTCCTTCCTTCCCCTCCCCCACCCCCTCCTTCTTATTTTTGCTCTCGCCCCATTTTTCGCGCGGGCAAAACGCCGAAATCCCCGTTTCCTCCGCTCTTTGCTCCACGGAAACGCTTGCTACGCAGGCTACGCTTAACCTGGTCTCTAAAACTGTCAATGAAAAATTCGCTTCTTCGAATTAAGATTAAGCTTATACACCTTGGTTTATAATGAAAACGTAGCCAAACAAAGTACAAATACTCAATGAAAATGTAGTCAAGCAAAGTCAAAATACTCACGTCGAAGTAAATATCTTTGCCAGGCAAAAGTCAAAGGCTCGAAGGAGGGTTAGGATTGTTCAGAATAAACTTCACATTGCCGAAACTTCATTAAACAAACTTGCACTAAACGCGACGGAAATTTTGCAGCCGAAATGAAACTGCACACGTCATTGCACACATCATTTTATTGAGCACGGCCGTGCGTACATAAAGATTTTGTTCATGATTTTTGTTCATGATGGTTCAATAGGATTTAGTATATACACACTCAGTGATTTTGGTGTTTTAAGCAATCTGATTGGTTCGCTATCTCTGGCTAATGAGCATTATTCACCCCCTACCGAGTGAATAATGCGTAAGCCAAACAAAAATAAAGCATACTTTTGAATAAAGCATACTTTTGATTCACACTGATTTGAACGGTGTCTAAGGACCATTATTCTAGACTGTCACGAGGTTTTTTCGAATATTAACTATAGATTTTCCATGTTCAAAGATTCTGTAAATAGTTTCGCGAATTCGCGCCTGCTTTGTACCGCTTGCACGTTTTCCACGCATGAATTGAGAGATCAATTAAATCGATTTTTAAGGGTTCCTTCTGAAAATGTTGTTGAGATCACTTCCTGTGTATATACTAAAACAATTAATCTTCTCAATCTCGGTGAATAGTGGCAGAATATTTACCTCGATTTCAAAGAATAATTGTTAATTAGATAGGATTAGCGCGCGCTATGTTATAATACTCTTTAGACAGCCAAATGAAGATCAAACATAATTTGCTAAAGATGGAATGAATTGCAACATACAACGACAAAATTTGAAGACGTCTGCCACAATATGGCGTAGGCGTAACCCATTACAGCAGTCATGTTACGTCTTCAGTGCTAGCCACTTACTTATTAACCCAGAGGAAGGTCTTTGCGGAAATCTCAAACAGAGATCTTGCCGTATTGACCGAGCGATAGATGTCAAGATTTCCCTTAAAATCGATCCGAACGTTGGAAGTTATGAGTGATTTATTATATGACTATTTGCTTTGGTTTACAGGCCCGTGATCGGCCCCTAGGCATTACAGGAAAATAATGCCGTACAATTGGCCAATCAGGAAAGCGCGTTATATTAGCTACAAACACAAGCCATATAATGAAGAAATAGTTTCTAGGTTTGCATCAATCGGTATATGTCTTTTGGTTGCATTCGCCGTCATCTTCATGACAAAGGCACGACTGATCACGGCTATGATCGATCAGAGCCTTCAAAATGTATTATCTTCACTGATTCACTAGTACAAGTCATCATACCACTATAAAATGTTACTAAAATGGATTCATTCTAAGCGTCTGTACCAGGTACCTCTCACTTTGAATGGTTTCCTCAGCCCCTGCCATGTTTCAAGAAAAATAGCATTATTACAATGATTATAGTCGGTAGTGAACTGGGTAAGATAACTGAAATAAAGTTGAACAGCCTCTTTACTCCATGGACTAAAAATACCGCTACGTCGGCTTGCTTTTATGTTGACAATTGCAACTCTTAAATACTGTGTACATCAGTTAATACGAGAGGGATAAAAAAGCCGGGTCATCTACTTACCGCCATGCATATGTTTGCATCATGTTGCTAGGTAAGGTTTATTCCTGTACGAAAATGCAGGTTTCCATCGCGTACTAGAGGCAGGAATGGTTCTATGTTACAAGTTTCTCGAGAGCCTTAAGTTAACCTAACGAAACCGCAGAATCATAATATGTCACGATGGATCGACAACTGCGAGGCTCATGCATCTATGGGCAGGAATGATTTTATAAATTATTTACCTCGGTGCCCCCTGATCAGTGACACCTTTCTTGAATGCTTCCATTTTCTCACTATGTTGCAAGCAGTTTTTCAAAGCACCGCTATCCTGGACGTCGTCCTTGGGAAGGTCCTTGTTGACGTTTCCCACAGTGGCTGGATCCTCCAGACCAATATCTTTGCAGTGTACCTCAATGCCCACTCCCTGCCTGGGGTACTGCTGACAGATCTCCCGATATTCTCGCAGCCTCTTGTCAAGGAGCTCGTACGGCATTTCGTTAATATATCCACACTTTCCCAGGCCTTTAGGGACAGGAGCTACCAGGTTACCAGCTCTCTTTTCGATCACGCTTTCCTGGACCCTGTACAGTGTTTCTGTGTCCTTCATGATTGGGTGCCACAGTGACAATTCCAGGTCGCTTAGCAACTTCAAAATGCGACTCAGCTCATGTCGTGTGATCCAGCTGTTACAAAAAGAGAGATACGCACCAAAGCCCATGCCGGTCGCTACAGCATGACCATGGAGCATCCCTGAAGAAAGCTCGTAACCAGCACTCCATGTGTGACCATATGCGTGTGGTCTGCACTGGTGAGTTTCCCATATATTGCTGTACTCGGATCTCATGTAGCTGCAAGAAAAACAAATAAATAGTAAACCTATTGCATGCATTGAGTGGTTTTCAATGGAGTGTTGATAGCAGAACACTCTTTCGGAAGTAATCAGGTAATTTGTTTTTGGTTTTTGTTTTACTGTGGTTTGAGATTGGCTGAGTAGTCTAACTGGCAAGCAGTTGGTTTGGTTTGGTCCTATTACGCTCAATTGAAAACCGCTCTAACAAAGCGGTGTTGTATGTGGAAGATAATCAAATTTAAGTTCGTTTACCAAGATCGAATATAAAGGAACGTAGACCGGACTCGAGAAAACGGCGGAAATCGAGCCTAGAGGTATTTAGCTGCATTGTCTGTTGCTCAAGGCCATGCACTTGATTTGTAGGCTAAAAATTTGTACTCACTATCAAACCAGTCAACATTTTTTACATACTATTCAAGAGCCTTGCCAATAATGAGGTCGCAGACATTTTCAAATGCCTTCTTGTCGCCTTGGAAGCCTTGCATCTCTATACCAAACTTGGTACACAAAAGATTGGTCGCTTCTTGCTCTAGCAGGCAAAAGAGGTCCTCGTCCTTAACTACGGCTATCTTGACGATTTCAGCGATACCATGACGCAGACAGCCGCGATGTAGCGACCGAAAGAAGCTTCTGTCAGTTAACGTCAGAACAGGGGGATGATACGACCCAAACAGGTTTTTAAAACCGAATCCGTCACACCCTGTGCGGGGTGACAGTCCAGCGTCGATGCCAGCCACAACGCTTGTTGACAACATGATGTAAGGTGTATTGCGATG
This sequence comes from Platygyra sinensis, assembly GCA_019787425.1. Classification (NCBI taxonomy): domain Eukaryota; kingdom Metazoa; phylum Cnidaria; class Anthozoa; order Scleractinia; family Merulinidae; genus Platygyra; species Platygyra sinensis. Next base: position 16,097 of record JAHPZR010050781.1, on the reverse strand, counting down.
GTAGAGAGAGGTGGCACAGCCAATAACATCATGTATAACGCCTCCACCGACAACAAGAACAGGTTCATTTCTCTTGAGTCGCAACTTCCTCAGCTGAACCAAGACATTCTGCACTGTGGTTATATCTTTGTCAACTTCACTAGCAGGGATGACCACCTTTTGCAGCTTCACGGAATTCGCGTCAAAATAAGTTTGTATTGCTTCGCCATAGGTGTTTTCGACTTTGTTGTCAACAACTGCTACGCACCTGGTGGTGAAAAGAAAATTTTGCGAGACTATTGAAAAGTTTATATCAAAATTACAAGTATGATCCAAAACCTTTATCGCCCTTGGGTAAACTAGCTCATAGCCATAATATCTACTGTTTGGGGAGCTTCATCCTAAAGCCCACAGTAAAGACTCCGTTGCTCACGTCGTTTGTAAGCGGTGTCTTTGCGGGCAGAATCTTCATTGACTTGCCACGCGAATAGTTCCTCTCCCGGATTATGCTCAAAGGATCGAGTTTGTCGTTTCGTTAAGATCGTCGAGTGTATTATGTCGTCGGGACAACGGCATCGCGTACCATTCCCATGCCAAGTCATGCCCTGACATAAGTGCTACGTCATCGCTAAGCTAAGCTATGCTCGGCTGGGCTAAGCTAGGCTATGCTATGCTATGCTAAGCTAGACTAGGCTAGGCTAGGCTAGACTAGGCTAGGCCAGGCTAAGCTAAGCTAGGCTAGGCTAAGCTAGGCTAGGCTAGGCTAGGCTAGGCTAAGCTAGGCTAGGCTAGGCTAGGCTAGGCTAGGTTAGGCTAGACTGTGCTAGTTATGTTATAAGCTATGCTATGATACGCTGTACGGTGCAATGCTTTGCCAAGGTATATGTTATGCTTTGCCAAACTAAGAATTGAGCCGAGTGAGATAATCGCCAGTCTGATGGGCCACTTGGCTCGTATACGCACTTTACCTACCTTCCAAGAGGCAGATACACGTTTTTTTAGCTCTGGGTTGGTTGGGTTCAACACTTCATACACAATCTTAGCAGTGGTCGTCAGAGTATATCGCATGGTGCATTCCACCACAGATGCGTCAGGTTTGGCCACAATGTCTCCCTCGC
>JAHPZR010050781.1:0-5000 GCA_019787425.1 Platygyra sinensis | reverse complement strand
TTGTCAATACGCCACAATAAATATTTTTGAACAGCACGTTTCTTGATTATTACTTGTTAATAGCGATATGATTCAAATACACAGAGATTTGAAATGAATAAAAATACATTTATTGACAACGAAAGCTCCAACAACTACGAAATATACATCTCAGTCATTATAAAAATCTACGATTGCGAATTAAATTGATTTCTATTTGGTCTATGAACCTAATAGACAACACAAAACAACTGTTAAATATTTAAGACCGAGAAAATGAACAAGTGCTTTTCAAAGACGTTTATCGCAATCCATTTTAACTCAGTGTTTACAACTCTCTGAGCTCTAACTCGTCAAGTACTACAGTTTGTTCTTTCTATGCGGGCATGATCCAGTAACAACAATATGACGAGTAAATTCAGTCTTTATCTTCACTGGGAACATGGTAAATTACCTCCTTTTTGCTTAGCTTGGTTTAAATAGTATTCTTCGTACAACTTGTGATTTGGAGTATAAAGTTTCTTCATCGCGTTTAAAAATTAGCGGCTCTCCTCTGACAGAAATGAAGTGTAAGCAACACTTTACCAAGTTCAAATGGGACAGTTTCTCCTCGTCCTCCTCAATTCTATTGTTTTCCCTCCTCCTCCTCCTCCTCAATTCTATTGTTTTCCCTCCTCCTCCTCCTCCTCATTTCTATTGTTTTCCCTCCTCCTCCTCCTCAATTCTATTGTTTTCCCTCCTCCTCCTCCTCCTCAATTCTATTGTTTTCCCTCCTCCTCCTCCTCCTCCTCTCCTCCTCCTCCTCCTCCTCCTCAATTCTATTGTTTTCCCTCCTCCTCCTCCTCTTAAACACAGGAGAAACTGTCCATTTGAACTTGGTAAAGTGTTGCTTACACTTCATTTCTGTCAGAGGAGACCCGCTAATTTTTAAACGCGATGAAGAAACTTTATACTCCAAATCACAAGTTGTACGAAGAATACTATTTAAACCAAGCTAAGCAAAAAGGAGGTAATTTACCATGTTCCCAGTGAAGATAAAGACTGAATTTATTCGTCATATTGTTGTTACTGGATCATGCCCGCATAGAAAGAACAAACTGTAGTACTTGACGAGTTAGAGCTCAGAGAGTTGTAAACACTGAGTTAAAATGGATTGCGATAAACGTCTTTGAAAAGCACTTGTTCATTTTCTCGGTCTTAAATATTTAACAGTTGTTTTGTGTTGTCTATTAGGTTCATAGACCAAATAGAAATCAATTTAATTCGCAATCGTAGATTTTTATAATGACTGAGATGTATATTTCGTAGTTGTTGGAGCTTTCGTTGTCAATAAATGTATTTTTATTCATTTCAAATCTCTGTGTATTTGAATCATATCGCTATTAACAAGTAATAATCAAGAAACGTGCTGTTCAAAAATATTTATTGTGGCGTATTGACAATTAATTAGTGGTCCGAGCTTCTATTGTTGTCATTTCAATGATAGAGCTGTCCCATGGGTTTCTCCGTTCGAGTTTTGTCAGTATGCAAATCTAGGGAGTGGAGTTCAGTGCGTGACTAACGGAGCGGAAAACTCGAGTTCTTAGCTAAGAATTTAATTCTCTCTCGTCAGCAAAGCTGAGAATAAAAGCATGATAGATTCTACCTAAACCAATCGAGGTTAAAAGATCCCGATTTCGAAAATCGGAGAACGTTTTCATAGAAAGCTAGAGAACCTTATTACGCTTTGAAAATTTTGCGCTTGTCAACGTTTCAGAATCACGGGCAGTTAAACGAGCGTTCAAAGCAGTCTGAAGATCAACAACGCTAGTGGAAAAAAGCCATCTTCATAATTAACGTTTCGAATAAACTGAAAGTCTCGGAGATAAACTTGTGCAGAAAAGCGATTACAAGAACGATAGCGCTTTCGTTAAAATTCGCGCTTATAATTTTAACACATAAGAGATTTTTTCCAATCAGGGTTCACTATTAGCGGGCAAGTTTAGGCAACTTATTGTTTGTATTGTACTAGAGCGACGCTTATTAGTAAACCTATACCGAATTAGTATGGAGGAAGGCACTTTATTAATATGCAGGAACCCAAGGTTATAACAATAGATGACGTCATGGACTAGGCACCTAATCCACCTAATCCATAGGCACCTAATCTACCTAATCCGAAACAAGGCTTAATTCCCAACATACATGACTACTAACAACTTTTCTCTCTTAACTTAGTGTTATAAATCGAGTTTATACTAATATGGAAAGCTCGCGAATATCAAATCCGCAAAAGCTTTAACATCCAGCGGTCTCTTGCTTGGACGCGGCAATGAAAATGCGAAAACTGAATATCAATCAACGATACTATGGTTGCAGAGCGATCACGTACTCCCGGCTATTCATGTATGGGGATACCGTTTCTCCCAGAATTGTATAGTCAAAGATATTCTAAAAAACGCGACAATTAGCCCAACACAATAAGCCAGAAAACTGCGAGGAACAGACCATGCAGATAAGGATGGATGTTCAATAAAAAAGCATTACCCTGAATCATGGGAAAGAAAGTGGAATTTAAATGTTACCTACAAAATGTACAATATTGAATATGAGTGCTTTCAAACTCAGCTAAACTTAGCCAGCCTTTGCATTACTAATGACACGGGCTGAAGGAAATATAAACCGAATGAAAAACGAAAACTTTAACAAAAAGAGAAGAAGGACAAAAGTCGAGAAATTGAAAGCCAATTTCATAAAGAAAAATTTCAAACGAACACTTACGGTAAACTGTAATGACAAACTGGACTTACCAACTCTAACCCGATGGAAGAATGACTTGACTTGTTCACTGGACTGATGGAAATGCCTCTCAAGTTGCCTTTATAAGGGACTCAAACATGAAGATGTTGCTGCAATTAATTCCCAGAGAGCATAAGATTCAGTGAAATTGTTAAGCACCCTAATTTGTCATCAAAGTTCTCGTGTTTGAACTTTCAAGTGATAGTGCTAGGCTAAGCTGTTTGGCAGCGCTAAGTCAACTCTCATTTACACAAAAAACATTAACCTTCTCCCGGGTCATGCATGTGCACGCAATAGGATAAGATAATTATTAAGAATAATAAGCTTTTGGCCAGGATTTGTTTTGAGGTAAAGCCGCCCAAGTATCTTTTGCTTATTCGTGGGAGACAATGAATCTTGCACCGTGACGCTGGGAGAACCAAGAAAACTTGCATGACGCGTGTTCCGACAGTTTGAAAAGTGCGAAGAAAAAAAGAACCGGAGACATACGTGGGTGGAAATCAAAGAGGAAATTATTGGAAGGTCAAAGCTATTGCTACAATGGCACGTGTAATCATCGCTCAGATCATAAAAGGAGCTTTTCATGTTAGTGAAACATTCACCGTGCTCAATACTGAGCATCTGAAGAAATCCAGTTTGGGTTTCTCGTACAAAGTTCAATGAAGTGCACAGTCAAAACAACACGTCCGCGTAAAACGGATAGATTATGTCATAGTTGCACAGTATGAAGTCTTTCATCTTGCCGAGTTTTGTTTTTAAGAAAGACTTCGAAAGACGACCACAAGCTGTTTAATTTCATAGCCTCCCGGACATCGGGATGTTTGAAGCACTAGGGTCATCCAACAGTTTACTTTCAGTGAAATCGATACGCTGGCCTTCTCAGTTTCAACACAAACAACAAATTTAACTGAGGCAAAAAATAAACTGAAACCAAGGGGGAATCCAAGCACAATTTACTTACAGGTCTGGACTACTCAATCGAAACGCATGAAAATTAATCACGTACAGGAAGAAAGTTTAATCATAGTTAATAGAGGAAAATGATTAAGAAGCCAGGTAAACATCAAAGAAGCAAACAGACAGGCTGAGATTTACCTTGGAAGGTCCCTGACCCTGCACATTGATGTTTTATACTCATACGAATTACATAATCGCAATAAGTTCGTTGTATGAGCACACATAACCACCTTATGCGTTGTTTAGTGCCGGGTCAGCTGTCAAAATAGGCATCAAAATTAAAACATACAAAAAAGAACTTTATCGAGTTTCAAAACCATTTCCTCCATTAAATATGGCTTAACATATGTCAAGTTTCTTCTTAATTTGCAGTAATTTAAATTTGTTCTGCGTTATACAGGATAATTTATGGTAATTATAAGGTTACTTTTCTATCAAAGGCCGACTCTCACCGTTACTAGCAGAGCTTTGCCAGTGAACATCTTAACCCGGTTGGACTGGATCGGAAGTCTAACGTGAGTCCAACACGTTGCTGCAAAACATGCCCTCTGGACGAAAGCGAAATATATGAGGAAGTATCTCGGCGTTCACTGTCAAGTCGAAAGAAACTTAGAAGTCACAACGTTTGCTTTGCTTGAGGTAAAAAGTTATTCGAGGAATAACGCGACAATGACAATCCTCAAACTACTATAATTGAGCTCTGGGGAGAATCGTCAGTAAAAATGATTGACTGAACAATTTCTGGCCAAAAAGCAAACTAGAAAACACGACTCATATTTTGAAGCATTAAATCTCCTTTAAGTATAGAACCTGTACAGGGGACATGACTTCGGACTTTTAATGAATACTACTGTACCTGTCTACAGTATGGTTTAATTTCTTTGCTAACGTGGGTAACTGTGTAAACAGAGCATAAGATTCTTTTGAAACACCGTGCAGGTTACATCACGTTCTCGACTTCTCATCACGAGGCAAGCTTACTCCAAGTTCTGTATACGTATATTGTGGTTACAGTTTCTGTGGTGTTTTATGACTTAGTTGTGAAAACACAATTAAATTACCCTTATTGTTACTTGGCTAGATCCTCGAGCGGGCGAGATGAACCAAATCGGGCGCTGTGATTGGCTACCCGATTGGATATTGGCCTTGTTCTTTTTTTGCGAGTTTATGGACTTCGACTTCGTCACGGTCCATAAAACACGCAAAAACAAAGAACAAGGCCAATATCCAATCGGGCAGCCAACCCACAGCGCCCGATTTGGTCATCTTGCCCGCTCAAGGAGCTA
>JAHPZR010050780.1:0-11913 GCA_019787425.1 Platygyra sinensis | reverse complement strand
GAAAGAGTATAAGCAAATGTTTTTAGTATTAACCCTGGGGACATTGAGAAAATGTTGGCCACGTAGGTTGTAAGAGGTATCTCTTTTATTGAGTAGATTCTTAATATATACAGGGGTGTTACCATTGCGCTCTTCGGCGCGATATTCAGCGATTAATTTCGCAATTCAATGGCTCCTTTAGCTCAAAATGTTAGAAAAGACCCACAAATTGCACCTTGGTTTAATAACAATACCGAGTTTGAAGGAGGGCGACGAAATATGATGGACTTCTCATGTATGAAGGCTGTTTACGAATGCACTCGTTTACCTCCATGGCAGAAAAAAATATTTTTGTACCCGACATTCAGGTGTATCACTCACAAAAAAGCCAGCAGCCCGGAGAAGGAAATACCATAAAAATATCATGGCGTAGATCCGATACAATTCGTTGCCTTTGAGTGATAAACTGGCCTGCTCTGTCTTCGCATATAACAGTCCGGCTAAGTCCGCGCTACTTATGTTACATGTATTGCGTCAAACATATGTATGAAATATATGCAGTTGATATCTACTCAAAGTCACAGATTTGCTTATGTGGTCGGATGCATATGACTCTATTTAATTCTGCTAAGAATTTGGAATTGTCTTAGGGCCAGTAATTATGTTCTCTTGTTATATCGTATTCGTTTCAGCAGATGGCCCGGACCGTTTTATAGCTGATAAGTCTTCTCTTCAAGACCAGGATAAACAGAAAAGTTTCTTCATAATACGTTTTTCTGTGAAGTATTACAATCGGCTAGTCGCAACAGGCGCGCTAACAGTTCTCGATTTCCGATTCCTGAAGGTTTTGGGATCTGTCCGACCCTCACTGCGGCTTTGTAAGATCCTCGTGCAATTTGAGACATTTAGGCTCTTTTCTGGACACCATGTTTGACATATTTTGGGAACATCGTGCAATCTACTGTGCCGCCGGCTGGTTGATTCAGTCGAACTGTCAAGCTTTATCACGATATCACTGATATCACTGATATCACATCTTTTTCGGATTTTTCGTCATAGCGGATCGGGAAAGCTATATATTTGTACAGAGACGTCGGTTTCTTCCATCAATTTGATTGAAGTTATGTATCTCCATTTTCCAAACTTCGTCAGTTTTTTAAATAAACAATGACAGAGTTACGCGACTCTATCCAGCCCATGCGGGGCACTTGTCAAAAGGAAGTTAATTATCATTGGTTCTCATGTGACAGTTGGCGCCCCAAGGGAACGCGGTATGTTTGGGGTGTCTGGCATTGATTGCAGGCAGCAGGAGCTTCCATCTTCCATACAGACCCTCTGAGTCAACCCTTTCCCGTATCTTTTTATTTTTAGAATCATCTCCCACTGAGGCTTTCGCGGGTTTCTTTTAAAACAGCCAATCATAAGAGAGCTGTGGTCTTCTATTGTTATAAGTCACAGGCATGTCACACGAAAGCTTTTCAATAATGGCGGAAAGCGAGGAAAGTTAATCCAAGGAAAGTTCTGATATTTATGAGCCAACTTCCACAGAAAACAGCAAGTCTTTCCGAACGCTGAATAGCGGCATATACACCACGCAAAACAGTCAACAGACTTGTGCGTAAACAGCTACATTTGAATTTATGAAGTGTCAGAACGACCAAACGGAGGAATAAACCTTACTTGAGAAACAAAAGCTCTATTAGATAGCTGCAAGAAACATAAGAACTGCTCTAGACAAACGTAAAGCTTTCTAGAAGTAAAGCTAAGGCGTCTGAGAAGAAAAACGCACGAGGACAGATATGTCATCCGTGACAGTCAATATACTGTACTTGCGAACAGTTCTAATCAAACAGCCGGCCTCAGAGTCACAATATAGAATACAAATAAGCAACAGGTTCACGGAAAATCTCAAATTTAGTTCCGCGAAGACAAATACAAGTTTAGAGACTAAAAACATATCTTGCAATCTATAGAACTGAGCCTAAACAATGCTTAAACACATGGCAAATTACCGGGTTCGAGGCGACATGCCGATAACAGCGGAAATCACGCAGACCTATGACCTCTAAAAATCTCAGCTACAACACGGGCTAATGGCTCAACTTTACTTAAAATTTCTCCTTATAACTCAGCATTTAAAGTGTCCCCCATAAACACGAGTGAAGCAAAAAGAAAGGTTAAGCTACTGAGAGAACTGCTAATGTACAAATGTCAAGAACCGCAGGAGTCGTTTACGGCTTGTCAACGCCATTTCACAACAATACCCCAATGTAGGTTTGTAGATTAGGCAACAGTTGGGAATACATATATTAACATATTATGCTATTATTACAGTATATATACTGTAACATTTTAAGCCAATAACTCTTTCGGTACTAATAATTATTACACCGACGCGAGTCATAAGCCGTTAGTTACTGGCCTAAAATGTTACAGTATGTATGTATTGTGGTCGCAAATTAAGCCAATAGTTACTGGCCTAAAATGTTACAGTATGTATTTTGTGTGGTCGTAAATTAAGCCAATAGTTACTGGCCTAAAATGTTACAGTATGTATTTACTGTGGTCGCAAATTAAGCCAATAGTTACTGGCCTAAAATGTTACAGTATGTATTTACTGTGGTCACAAATTAAGCCAATAGTTGCTGGCCTAAAATGTTACAGTATGTATTTACTGTGGTCGTAAATTAAGCCAATAGTTACTGGCCTAAAATGTTACAGTATGTATTTAGTGTGGTCGTAAATTAAGCCAATAGTTACTGGCCTAAAATGTTACAGTATGTATTTACTGTGGTCGCAAATTAAGCCAATAGTTGCTGGCCTAAAATGTTACAGTATGTATTTACTGTGGTCGTAAATTAAGCCAATAGTTACTGGCCTAAAATGTTACAGTATGTATTTAGCGTGGTCGTAAATTAAGCCAATAGTTACTGGCCTAAAATGTTACAGTATGTATTTAGTGTGGTCGTAAATTAAGCCAATAGTTACTGGCCTAAAATGTTACAGTATGTATTTAGTGTGGTCGCAAATTAAGCCAATAGTTACTGGCCTAAAATGTTACAGTATGTATTTACTGTGGTCGCAAATTAAGCCAATAGTTACTGGCCTAAAATGTTACAGTTGTATTTAACGGGGGTCAAAATTAGGCCGTTAGTTATTGGCCTAAAATGTTACAGTACGTAATAAAGATGGTCCCAAATTAAGCCGATAGTTATTGGCCTAAAATGTTACAGTATGTAGTTGATGTGGTCGCAAATTAAGCCGTTAGTTATTGGCCTAAAATATTACTAGAGGACGCTAAGCATTTTATTGAGTGCGACCTGACATCTGATCTTGATAAGCTGGAAAACCAAAGCTGGACAAAACTGAAGCACTGGAGCAAGTGGTGGTGTCGATTGAATCATGTAGCTATGTTTACAAGGGCCTTTAAGGAAATGGACAAGAAAGATTGGGAAGAAGGACCATGTACCACCAATCCAGTCGAGGCACTGAACCGACAATCACTGCAGGAAGGTTGTACTGTTCTCCATACATTAATGGAGAACATTTACCTAGAGGATCGCCTACAAGCAGTGAAAACAGCAGTTTGCGAAGGTAATGTCACAACCTCCTATAGGGCATCACCTGCTAAGCAAAAAAGTAAACGAAAGCGTACAAGCATTGGCAATTCAGGAGATGAAGGTCCACCAGACAAGCGCCGGCATATATTCAGCAAGAAGAGAAGGTCAAATGGTAGGGCGTTAATTAATCGTTTCATTGAAGTAGAATATGACGAAAAGGACAAATCAGGAAAGGTAACAAAGTACTGGGGATGGTGCAAAGGACAGATTGTGGCATACAGGAAACACGAAGGATACTTGATAAAATTTGACGATATAATCGCCGAAGATGGAACAATCGTTGCTGGGTGGTCTGATTGGATCGAAGACTTAAATAGTAAGGATGTCCGTTTGTTAGATCCATAATTTTAGTGTTTTAATACGTACGTACCTCGAGTGAATTAAGGAATGGGTCTTGCTATATTTTGGAGGGGTTGGTCAAATTGAAAATTGATACTATCGCTTATAGACTTGCATAGGGTGAACTATTTGAAAAACTTTCAAATTTTTAGTTTTAAGAACTATGCTCGTTGATCACGTGACTTGCCACGCCCAATGTTTATATCAGTTGTGTCCCAAATTTACGATAGTTTGCTTCTTTAATCCTTGAATAATTTTGATTTATGCTAATGGCTATAATCGGAGTTTCATAGATTCATTTCTTTTGTTTAAACTGACAATGTATATCCATTGAAGCACGATGGTTTGTTGCTAGGGCTTTTCCTCCTGCAAGTATATTAAATTCAATTTTTGGCTCACAGAGGATAACATGATATTTTAAATGAAGCAAGAAATTTGAACATCTTATTGGGAGGAAATTTTTCTTTATATTTCTACCACTGCTAAGGTATTTATGACTAATCTGGAAAGTTTGATGATGTAAATGACCCATATTTTTAGCAACAACACTAAATATTTGAACTGCAATGTTCAAAACGGTACAGACATTTTTGCCACAGAAGAACAATATTTACATTGAACACCCTATTTCAATCGGATAAAATGGCGTAGACTTACAGAAATTCAAATTTCCCGCAACATGACCATATCGCTTTCATTTTAAGGCGTGGACAATCACGTGACCATTTAAGTCGAGTAAATCGTCAGGGAAAAAAACATTTTACATTTCAACAAACGGTTGGAAGCCAAGTTTTTAGGAAAAAGAATACATTTATTAAAAAAAATGTATCAAACATCACATTTAAGCCAGACCCATGCCTTAATTCTGATGAACATGACTCTAAAGATTGACATCCAAAAGGCCCGTATAATGTGAAAAACAAGTTGTAGCAGAATTCCTGGTTGTAATAAATCACAGCTGACTGAAGGTATAGTCAGCTAACTAGAGGTATAAATGACTAGGTTTAGCACGCAGTTAGGTTTTAACATCCAACACATTTTAAAGTAGAGTTTGTAGTTCTGGCAGAACATGTGAAAAAATTAGTGGCGGGTTTTAGTAATACCACCAAAAATTATAGGGTGTATGGTGTTTTTCAGCAAAATTAGACTTCTGATCATTTATATCTTCTAAAAAAGGAAACGAAGGAAGATCATTCTAAACGTGGCACGGTAGATTATTTAAATTTGCATCGAACACATTCATTTATTGATCAATAGGATAGAGATTTGCCACCAATTCCCCGATTTACCAAATTTCAACAAAATTATTAAGCGACTTGACACGTGGTCAAAAAAATAAGTTAAGGCAAGGCCTTAAACAGATTGAGCTGATCAAAAATGGTGTCAAACCATCCAATGGACTTGGCAAAGAAATGTACCTGGTAAGCGCTTCGTACACAATGTCAGTGAGGCGGGTTAAGCGTCATGAATAAGTACGTGGGGTTAACAACTCTAACAAAAGTTGCTTGATCAACACTGTCTTGTGTAAGTCCTACCAGAAAACAGCAACATCCTCTCGATTTTTTAACCTGGTCGAAAAACATATTTTGTTAAAAGTCCCGCTTTTCTCTGCAAATACATTGTGCCATAATCTCCAGCAAAATTTCAATCTCCCGTTTCCCGGTAGAATTTGGTTCGTCTCCCGAAACAGGCCTTGATAGAGTTGTTAACCCCACGTAATAAGTTTCGGGAACAGCCTCCAATTTTGAAATTGATTATGGAGACTTCTAGGACAAGACTGAGCAGGGCAAGACTTAAGAGGGAGCAAAGAATGAAAAACAAGATTCAAACAATGGATAACACTCCGAACTAGTGACTTCTACTGAATTGAAACAATATTCCGAGTGCAACTTACAGTGTATGGATAATATCGTAAAAGGAGGAGGTTGGGAAGCCACTTCACTAAGTAATAAACACTTGATAAGATGTGTGAATGTCTCTCTTTCTTGGTAGTGACGACTATATTGGCAGGTTTAATTTACTCGAGTGGCTGCGGTTAAGTCTGGGCTACTAACTGTAGTTAAGGTGCGGATAACTATAGCTAGCTATTTTGGTAATGTGACCGCTCTAATTAAACAATAGAGTGTTGCTGACGAGGAATTATTATTGGCTGATGGTTACCCCGCCGATATTTGATTATATGGCAAGGTAAATCCAAGCGTTCTGATTGGTCCTTTGTTGATCAGGATATCACCATACGGACCGTTTCCATAGAGAAGCGAAGCTTCGGAGCAAATATGCTGGTTTTAAGAACATCAAATTTCCACGGGCCTTTTGGATGTCAATCTTTAGAGTCATGTTCATCAGAATTAAGGCATGGGTCTGGCTTAAATGTGATGTTTGATACATTTTTTTTAATAAATGTATTCTTTTTCCTAAAAACTTGGCTTCCAACCGTTTGTTGAAATGTAAAATGTTTTTTTCCCTGACGATTTACTCGACTTAAATGGTCACGTGATTGTCCACGCCTTAAAATGAAAGCGATATGGTCATGTTGCGGGAAATTTGAATTTCTGTAAGTCTACGCCATTTTATCCGATTGAAATAGGGTGTTCAATGTAAATATTGTTCTTCTGTGGCAAAAATGTCTGTACCGTTTTGAACATTGCAGTTCAAATATTTAGTGTTGTTGCTAAAAATATGGGTCATTTACATCATCAAACTTTCCAGATTAGTCATAAATACCTTAGCAGTGGTAGAAATATAAAGAAAAATTTCCTCCCAATAAGATGTTCAAATTTCTTGCTTCATTTAAAATATCATGTTATCCTCTGTGAGCCAAAAATTGAATTTAATATACTTGCAGGAGGAAAAGCCCTAGCAACAAACCATCGTGCTTCAATGGATATACATTGTCAGTTTAAACAAAAGAAATGAATCTATGAAACTCCGATTATAGCCATTAGCATAAATCAAAATTATTCAAGGATTAAAGAAGCAAACTATCGTAAATTTGGGACACAACTGATATAAACATTGGGCGTGGCAAGTCACGTGATCAACGAGCATAGTTCTTAAAACTAAAAATTTGAAAGTTTTTCAAATAGTTCACCCTATGCAAGTCTATAAGCGATAGTATCAATTTTCAATTTGACCAACCCCTCCAAAATATAGCAAGACCCATTCCTTAATTCACTCGAGGTACGTACGTATTAAAACACTAAAATTATGGATCTAACAAACGGACATCCTTACTATTTAAGTCTTCGATCCAATCAGACCACCCAGCAACGATTGTTCCATCTTCGGCGATTATATCGTCAAATTTTATCAAGTATCCTTCGTGTTTCCTGTATGCCACAATCTGTCCTTTGCACCATCCCCAGTACTTTGTTACCTTTCCTGATTTGTCCTTTTCGTCATATTCTACTTCAATGAAACGATTAATTAACGCCCTACCATTTGACCTTCTCTTCTTGCTGAATATATGCCGGCGCTTGTCTGGTGGACCTTCATCTCCTGAATTGCCAATGCTTGTACGCTTTCGTTTACTTTTTTGCTTAGCAGGTGATGCCCTATAGGAGGTTGTGACATTACCTTCGCAAACTGCTGTTTTCACTGCTTGTAGGCGATCCTCTAGGTAAATGTTCTCCATTAATGTATGGAGAACAGTACAACCTTCCTGCAGTGATTGTCGGTTCAGTGCCTCGACTGGATTGGTGGTACATGGTCCTTCTTCCCAATCTTTCTTGTCCATTTCCTTAAAGGCCCTTGTAAACATAGCTACATGATTCAATCGACACCACCACTTGCTCCAGTGCTTCAGTTTTGTCCAGCTTTGGTTTTCCAGCTTATCAAGATCAGATGTCAGGTCGCACTCAATAAAATGCTTAGCGTCCTCTAGTAATATTTTAGGCCAATAACTAACGGCTTAATTTGCGACCACATCAACTACATACTGTAACATTTTAGGCCAATAACTATCGGCTTAATTTGGGACCATCTTTATTACGTACTGTAACATTTTAGGCCAATAACTAACGGCCTAATTTTGACCCCCGTTAAATACAACTGTAACATTTTAGGCCAGTAACTATTGGCTTAATTTGCGACCACAGTAAATACATACTGTAACATTTTAGGCCAGTAACTATTGGCTTAATTTGCGACCACACTAAATACATACTGTAACATTTTAGGCCAGTAACTATTGGCTTAATTTACGACCACACTAAATACATACTGTAACATTTTAGGCCAGTAACTATTGGCTTAATTTACGACCACGCTAAATACATACTGTAACATTTTAGGCCAGTAACTATTGGCTTAATTTACGACCACAGTAAATACATACTGTAACATTTTAGGCCAGCAACTATTGGCTTAATTTGCGACCACAGTAAATACATACTGTAACATTTTAGGCCAGTAACTATTGGCTTAATTTACGACCACACTAAATACATACTGTAACATTTTAGGCCAGTAACTATTGGCTTAATTTACGACCACAGTAAATACATACTGTAACATTTTAGGCCAGCAACTATTGGCTTAATTTGTGACCACAGTAAATACATACTGTAACATTTTAGGCCAGTAACTATTGGCTTAATTTGCGACCACAGTAAATACATACTGTAACATTTTAGGCCAGTAACTATTGGCTTAATTTACGACCACACAAAATACATACTGTAACATTTTAGGCCAGTAACTATTGGCTTAATTTGCGACCACAATACATACATACTGTAACATTTTAGGCCAGTAACTAACGGCTTATGACTCGCGTCGGTGTAATAATTATTAGTACCGAAAGAGTTATTGGCTTAAAATGTTACAGTATATATACTGTAATAATAGCATAATATGTTAATATATGTATTCCCAACTGTTGCCTAATCTACAAACCTACATTGGGGTATTGTTGTGAAATGGCGTTGACAAGCCGTAAACGACTCCTGCGGTTCTTGACATTTGTACATTAGCAGTTCTCTCAGTAGCTTAACCTTTCTTTTTGCTTCACTCGTGTTTATGGGGGACACTTTAAATGCTGAGTTATAAGGAGAAATTTTAAGTAAAGTTGAGCCATTAGCCCGTGTTGTAGCTGAGATTTTTAGAGGTCATAGGTCTGCGTGATTTCCGCTGTTATCGGCATGTCGCCTCGAACCCGGTAATTTGCCATGTGTTTAAGCATTGTTTAGGCTCAGTTCTATAGATTGCAAGATATGTTTTTAGTCTCTAAACTTGTATTTGTCTTCGCGGAACTAAATTTGAGATTTTCCGTGAACCTGTTGCTTATTTGTATTCTATATTGTGACTCTGAGGCCGGCTGTTTGATTAGAACTGTTCGCAAGTACAGTATATTGACTGTCACGGATGACATATCTGTCCTCGTGCGTTTTTCTTCTCAGACGCCTTAGCTTTACTTCTAGAAAGCTTTACGTTTGTCTAGAGCAGTTCTTATGTTTCTTGCAGCTATCTAATAGAGCTTTTGTTTCTCAAGTAAGGTTTATTCCTCCGTTTGGTCGTTCTGACACTTCATAAATTCAAATGTAGCTGTTTACGCACAAGTCTGTTGACTGTTTTGCGTGGTGTATATGCCGCTATTCAGCGTTCGGAAAGACTTGCTGTTTTCTGTGGAAGTTGGCTCATAAATATCAGAACTTTCCTTGGATTAACTTTCCTCGCTTTCCGCCATTATTGAAAAGCTTTCGTGTGACATGCCTGTGACTTATAACAATAGAAGACCACAGCTCTCTTATGATTGGCTGTTTTAAAAGAAACCCGCGAAAGCCTCAGTGGGAGATGATTCTAAAAATAAAAAGATACGGGAAAGGGTTGACTCAGAGGGTCTGTATGGAAGATGGAAGCTCCTGCTGCCTGCAATCAATGCCAGACACCCCAAACATACCGCGTTCCCTTGGGGCGCCAACTGTCACATGAGAACCAATGATAATTAACTTCCTTTTGACAAGTGCCCCGCATGGGCTGGATAGAGTCGCGTAACTCTGTCATTGTTTATTTAAAAAACTGACGAAGTTTGGAAAATGGAGATACATAACTTCAATCAAATTGATGGAAGAAACCGACGTCTCTGTACAAATATATAGCTTTCCCGATCCGCTATGACGAAAAATCCGAAAAAGATGTGATATCAGTGATATCAGTGATATCGTGATAAAGCTTGACAGTTCGACTGAATCAACCAGCCGGCGGCACAGTAGATTGCACGATGTTCCCAAAATATGTCAAACATGGTGTCCAGAAAAGAGCCTAAATGTCTCAAATTGCACGAGGATCTTACAAAGCCGCAGTGAGGGTCGGACAGATCCCAAAACCTTCAGGAATCGGAAATCGAGAACTGTTAGCGCGCCTGTTGCGACTAGCCGATTGTAATACTTCACAGAAAAACGTATTATGAAGAAACTTTTCTGTTTATCCTGGTCTTGAAGAGAAGACTTATCAGCTATAAAACGGTCCGGGCCATCTGCTGAAACGAATACGATATAACAAGAGAACATAATTACTGGCCCTAAGACAATTCCAAATTCTTAGCAGAATTAAATAGAGTCATATGCATCCGACCACATAAGCAAATCTGTGACTTTGAGTAGATATCAACTGCATATATTTCATACATATGTTTGACGCAATACATGTAACATAAGTAGCGCGGACTTAGCCGGACTGTTATATGCGAAGACAGAGCAGGCCAGTTTATCACTCAAAGGCAACGAATTGTATCGGATCTACGCCATGATATTTTTATGGTATTTCCTTCTCCGGGCTGCTGGCTTTTTTGTGAGTGATACACCTGAATGTCGGGTACAAAAATATTTTTTTCTGCCATGGAGGTAAACGAGTGCATTCGTAAACAGCCTTCATACATGAGAAGTCCATCATATTTCGTCGCCCTCCTTCAAACTCGGTATTGTTATTAAACCAAGGTGCAATTTGTGGGTCTTTTCTAACATTTTGAGCTAAAGGAGCCATTGAATTGCGAAATTAATCGCTGAATATCGCGCCGAAGAGCGCAATGGTAACACCCCTGTATATATTAAGAATCTACTCAATAAAAGAGATACCTCTTACAACCTACGTGGCCAACATTTTCTCAATGTCCCCAGGGTTAATACTAAAAACATTTGCTTATACTCTTTCCGTTATTCAGCTTGTACTCCGCTCCTACGACCAATGCTTTTAAACTAGCAGTGAATCAAATCAAATTTAATCGTGATTGTTGTTCTTTCTGTAATTTAACTTGAAATTTTAATATCTTATTTCGGTACATGATTTTTTAGTCTATATAGTTTATTTTTTACATCTTCGAAGATATTAGCATAATTGTTTGCTATCTGTAATTCGAAGTTAAATAAAGGTTCTTACTTACTTCAATGGCGCTGTCGTTTCATACGTCGCTCTCAAAGAAGTAGCTTATGGAATGGTTTGTTTGTCTGAATCTCACCGGGGGTTAAATTTTCGTGAAGTCATTAGTGCGCGACGCTTTTATTGCTGCCTGTTCGTGGGCAAACGGCTCTCTCCTCCGCAGGGGCTACCTATGGAAAATTTTTAATAGTATTTGAGTTTGGGAGGGCGCGCGGGGAACGATGCTGCCGTTTTTTCCCTCTCCCAAGGCCTACGGCCAAGACACCTTTACGGTCAAAGCAGCCTCTGCGGAGGAGAGAGGGCAAAGGGAGTTCGGTAAAATGCTTGGGATTGACTGCAGGTGATTCTTTTTCTCCCCACCCCCTCTCCCTTCTCGCTTACACCCTCCCCGCTTCTTCCCAACGTTTTGCTCACCCTGGGCGTGCTCATTCTCTCGCCCACTTTTTGTTAAAAGGCCAAGGAATCGGCTGCTACGCTGGCTATGAGCTTAGAGGCGTTTGGCTGGCCGCCGGCCGTTTCCATGACGACAAAATATTCCCAATAACCATTTCTCGTGTTTTTGGGCTCTTATTTTAAACACTCTGATCTTGGAGCTTAAGTG
>JAHPZR010050779.1:12500-14449 GCA_019787425.1 Platygyra sinensis | reverse complement strand
ATACACTGCCCCCAGTAGATGCTGACAAAGAACTCGAACGAGCTCTGATGGACAGACCCGAAGGCAATGATATGTAGAAGTCAAAGAGACTGTAGCGTGTGGTGCGTATATTTACTAAATTCGCGCATTCTTCGATCTTGCATTAACATACTTTCGTATAAATAAAAGTCAAGTCCGTTAACTTTCTCAAATTATTTTAACTTCACTCGTTCAACGTAGACCAAAATGATTATCCCATGACACAATGTTTGTGTTCTTTTCCTGCGAGTGTGGAAATTGTAGCGTCGCTTCCCTTCAAAACATCAGCGAATGTTATTGTTGTTGTTATTATATTACAGTGAGTTCGAAGGTTGTCAAGACTCAAAGAAGAGTGATCTTGTTCTTGAAGATATTGGTGCTGATGTTATCTTAAAGTGTGTTACTGAATATCCAGGAATTAAACCTGTATGGCTTCAGAAAAGGAGTTTTAAGATTAGTAGTGGGCAAATACAAAACTATCTGTCGGCTGTGCCGACTGACTGCTGTTGTTTCTCAGATCAGATGCAACAACGGCTGCATGAATCGATGGACGGTTATTCCAAATTCGTCTCGCTTAAGTCACTGAGTCAGCAAAATCCCTTCCTCTCTCTGAAAATCCAGGTATCGAGCGAGATCATCTGGTTTGAAATACTTTATGGAACTCTTAGACGGCTATCACTTTGCACGAATCGAACCATCACTTTGTACGTTTCTTCTCTTCAGAACATCTCTCCATAAAACGTATGGCATAAAGCGGAGTACCTCCTGTAAGTTTGTTGTGTTGCTACATCACACTACAGCGCACCTGGCTAGCATTTTTTTCGAACAACTTTTCCAGCCTTTCCCACAGAAACAAGTAAATATGCGAATCTCAGAATCATCGTGTTCTCGATTTGACGTCACATCCGGCCCTCGACCCATTCTCCGTTAAACTCGGTCGTGGACCAAAATGGCGGCAATTTCACGTACTTTGACGAGTCATAGAAAATCAAAGATTTGACCAAATCGAAAAATTTTTGCGGCTAATTACTCCACAAAATAAGCTTTATTGTTTTAGCGAAAAAAAGTTTTTGGGGTTAGGTGCACTTTAACCGTGAAAAGGGTTATTGAGTGAAATTCAGTTTTCGCGAGTTGCTATCACTTCGTTTTGGTTCTTTGCATATATGGAAATGCAGCATTGACGTATTGTTCCCAAAAAGCACCTTTATTGTTTTCTTAAGCAATAGACCACAAGTTTCTATGGTTTATAGCCTGATAAACCACGCGGGATGTTGGTAGAACACGAGAAGAATTTGTAAATCACGAGCCGCAGGCGAGTGATTTACGAATTCTTCGAGTGTTCCACCAACATCCCAAGTGGTTTATCAGTCTATAAACCATAGAAACTTGTGGTCTATTACTTTTATATAATAATTCAGAAGACGCGCGATTTTTCCAAGGGTTTACCGGCACAATAAACCATAGCTGATTGACCAATCAGAGCGCGCGCATTGATTTTGTTATTGTACAAAGTTTAATAACAAGGTGTGACTGACCGCTTTTGAAACATATAATAGATCACGTCAGTTGACTCTCGAGTGAGAACAGTTTCAACATCGGTTTCAATCTCTACACCGGAGCTGTTTCGGACTCACAAGATGGGAAATTTGTTAATTATGATGATTTTAATTGGAGGCTTTTTGACAGCGGCCAGGTAGGCAAAAAATCATTTATCCGTTGGCAGTTTTTGAGTCTTTAACGGTTATATAATTAAAAAATCAATTAGGTGATCGGACAGTTCGTAATGTAGAAGGTGCGGTTGTGGCTCAAAGTAATCGTGAGTTTTTTTTCTAAGAAATACAAACATCACATAAACCTCAGGTAATCTTTTGATTTCCAATTCCTTGTTTGTATCTTTGGTACACTCTATTAAAAATACGATTCATCGGGAT
>JAHPZR010050779.1:0-7500 GCA_019787425.1 Platygyra sinensis | reverse complement strand
AATCAAAAGAGTCCACATGTGGTAGTAAACTCTCTGAAACTCAAAAACATAAAAAAAAAAAACAGAAAATATTTCAAACTAAAATCCTTACCTATAATTTTAGTTCTGCAAAAGTGTGGACTTGATGCGTATCGACTTGAACATAAGTTTGCTATTTTTCAACCAGTTAATTTTCATTTCTGTCAGTTTTTTTTTCAATGAAATGTACAAACAACAAAAAATGCGCTTAGTTCTTGGAGTAACCGTTTCTGCGTATATCAGTTTTTATTTTTATACACAAATCGCCTGCAATCCATCAGGAGTTTTGGTATCTAGCACTTTAAAAAGAACAAGGACAATGGTTAAACTCTGATCAATTCCGCTGATTATGTAAAACGTGCAGCGACAAGAGTTATAGTTAAAGATTCAGTGGTAACGTTGCTTTCTACGGAGGTAAATGATTCAAGGCCATTTAGAACGAAAACTCGACGCAGTAACCGTTTTCGACTGATGAAATGTACAGCTAGGTTAGCAGTTTCGACACTACTGAACAATTTTATTATCATTCCGGCAATACGATTAAAAAGTGTAAACAAGTTGTAAATTAAAAACATGCAAAACAACTACAAGCAAATTAAAGTATTTAACCTTGACGAGTCAATGTTTCCCTCTTGTAAACGTTTGACGGGAAGCAACAGTGATGTTAGTTGTCTTGTGACCTCCAAGGAAAAAGCCAGTAAGGGCATACGCTGTTGGAGAGAAAACCTCGGCCATTCAAGAATCACAAATCTTTCTTCCTTCTTATCCATTTCAGGAGTACGCTAGGAGAGCATCCGGTCATGAGGAGTTTATTGACGACAAAACTACATGGATCGACGATAGATTATTTCTCAGCAACGCCTAGCAGGAAACAACCCCTTGTCAATCAAACGGGTGACCATACATGGAGAAGGTAGCTAACAAAAACGACTATTGGGCTATTGGACTGACTGAGTGACTGAATGGCTGTCTGACTTACTGACTGACTTGCTGGCTTGCTGGCTGGCTGGCTGGCTGGCTGATTGACTGACTGACTGACTGACTGGCTGGCTGACTGACTGACTGACTGACTGACTGGTTGACTGGCTAACTGACTGGCTGACTGACCGACTTACTGGCTGATTGACTGGCTGACTGACTGGCTGATTGACTGGCTGACTGACTGGCTGGCTAGCTGACTGACGGTCGGACTGACTGACTAACTGACTGCTTGACGGCTGGATTCATTCACTGACTGACCGACTAACTCACTGACTGTCTGTTTGAATGACTGTCTGACGGACTAACTGACTGACAGACTAACTGACTGATTGAAGGCTGCACTGACTGACCGACTGACGACTGGCCGGCCAGACTGAGTGACTGAGTGACTGAGCCTGATTCACGAACTGACTTGACTAACTAGATTTCTCACTGACACATTGACTCAGCTTACTAGCAGGTGAATTGAATGTAAAGGATGTGTAAGTTGGATAAACATAGCAAGAAAAACACTTAGAAAATTCGTTTTACAGGAGAGCGAAGATGTACGGTGAAGACAACTCAGGGAAAGTGGTGCCATTTTCCGTTCAGATATCGTGGTAAAGTCTACTACAAGTGTACCACTGACAGACTTGGTAAGCCTTGGTGTTCAACTACAGAAACATACGGCAAAAAAAGATGGGGATTCTGCCAAGGTAATATAGCTGGATAACTTAGCTTTTAATGGAATTAATTTCAAAGTTCTTATTCTAAAAGTATTTTTTTACAAATGACGGAAATCTTCAGGACTAAGGTGATCAACTTTAAAAACACATATAAACTCTGGAAGAAAAACAGACGTTTTTTACTGCTATATAATAACCATATTTAAGTTTGCATGTATTTATCAGTGTTGTGCTAATTGGAGACACTGTAAATAAATAACCAAATATAGCAAACATAACATTAATAAGTATATTCCAAAACAGTGGATAGCGTTGAAGGCGCGCTCTGATTGGTTAGTCAAACTCCGAATATCCTTTGCTATTTACCTCCGAGCAACTCGGGTAACTTGAGAATGGCGTCCCGGTGAAGAAATCATCCAAATTATATTTTTGGGGTGTATATTATCTAGATCTTATTGTTTTAGCTAAAACAACTATTCACCTTAGTGTCGGTGGCTAGCGGTGAATAGTTGTTAACTATCAACTATGACAGCTAACAATTATCCCTTTGTTTAGCACACGACAGTAACGTGGCAGAAGAGCAGGGTAAGTCGCACTTTTTAACAGTAATTATCTTTAGCTACTAATACTCTCAGAGCAGAGTGCGAGGATGCTTTACACGAGCTTGCACACTTTCCGCAGGTATGGAGTCGTACCTTCTTTTATTTCATTCATCAATTCAGAAATATAAAGTAAGTAAACTAAAAGATGAACGGAAGTGTTCAGTGGAACATCCAAGCACTGGTTGTTTGTCGAGAATTTCCGCTTCCACTGGAACAGCCCGCCCTTTTCACGGTTAACCTTGCTCATTTGCATTACTATGAAATCTAGCATGCATGTGAGGCAATTTCGGGCTATTTTGCAGTTTTAGCCCGAAATTGCCTCGCGCATAGACATTACATTGTAATGCAAATGAAAACAACTAATCGTGCAAAGGGCTATTGGAAAGTGTTGGATTTTATTGAGTGGGAAAATCAGAAAATTCAGAGAAAAACTCACGGAGGAGGAAGTAAACATCGAGTCAGTTAGATTTAAACCCGGGCCACAGTGACACGGCAGCTTCCCTATCCACCATCTTGAATATAAAATGAATTCTTATGCGAGGTCATAAAGGGCGAAAAAAGTCTATTCAAAATAGTGTTACGGTTCAAATCTTAGTCTATCCAAAACCACGTTCCTCTTGTAAGTGATTCCCCCACTCAAGAATACCTCGCAATAACAGTGTATTGTCCTTTCCTCTTCAGAAGCTGAAGATTGCACTGTTAAGACAACAAAGGGAGAATGGTGTCATTTTCCATTCTACTACAAGGGAGTTAAGTATGACGAATGCACAACAAAGGATCGCCGTCGGCCGTGGTGTGCTACGGTAGAACATTTAAAAGACAACGACAGACGCTGGGAAAACTGTGATCAAGGTAATATATAGTTATTTTTACAAAATCACAGCTTGCGTTCCTTCTTAGGTAGTTAATGTTCTTTATATTTTCATACGATTAATTTGATGACAATTTCCTTTTCTGTTGCAATCGTGCATTCTGTACTTACAAGCACTAATGCATGCCGGATATCGAATGATTAAGAAGGAAATCAGAGGATATGGAAATGTTATATCTCATGTTACATGCAAATAGAATAGAATATAATAAAACAAACTATTAAGGAATATTATATAACTGTGTTTCCTCTTAAAGGGGACATTACTCCAACCACTGACGCAAAATATATTTTATTTCTTTTGTCCTGCAGGAGAAGTAGAAGAGAACGGTAAGTCCTAAGTAAATAAATTGTATATATAGCAGTTCATTTTTATGGCAGCTGCTGGCGGCCGAAGTTGAAAACCACACTTAAAATTCTAGAAAGACATGATCTGCCACTGATTTTAATACCCAAAAATATAAGAACTTGTTTAGCCAAGCGAGATCAAGTAGGTTCTTAAATCTGGGTTACAGTTTTATTATGATAAACGTTTTGATCAAATAGTGTGAATTCGAGAGTGCAAATTTATATCATACATCATACAGTTGTGAATAACTACAGTACTGTTTATTTTGCCAGACTCCAAAAACATAACATTTTACACGCGGGTTTTTATTGTATTGAGTCAAGGTTCAAATCGCTTGTTTTGATCTCGCTCGTCGTTTTTTCCTTTTGCGTCATGATTCTCCACGCATGCGTGTTGAATACCAGTTATGGTAAGACCAGACCTGCCCCACTGGCCACGAGCTACGAGTAATTTGGAGGATTGCCAACAAATTAATGTCCTGCTAGAAACGTCTTGTTTACCGTAAGGGCTACAAAGTATTGACCGCTAAGGCTGTGAGCATTTTTATCACAGAAACTATTTCTTTTTTCTATTAGGACCTATAGGACTGGACTGGAACAAGTTGAACGAAACACTGAATCCTGAATTCGATTGGGAAGCCGCTGTGCAAGCAGCACTTAAGACTGATGATTCTTTGGAGAATGTTAGTTAATATATATTACTAGCTATTTAGTAACCTGCTTGCTTGTTCAAATATATATATTTATTTATTAATTATCATGATATGTGATAAGATTTATGAAAACAGTGCAAATGAAAAAGTTCGTTCTTTTGCACCAAGTGAACCGCATACTTTGTTTAAATCACTCCTATAAAAGGCTTGAAAATCGGGCGGAATAATCAAGATCTGACAAATTTCTTGCAATTTTCACATCGCTTGCTTTGGACGGAGCCGACGCCAAGAACAAAAATGTTGACACTCTTTTCATAAATCTTGGCAGTTTGAACTGGTAATCATATTATTTTTTTGGCAGAATTATATAGTAATTTAGAAAATTTATTTCTAGTCAGACAAGTACACGTTATTATGCCTGAAAAACATCATATCGCTAATTGTCTTGTCTTGTCTTGTCGTGCCGTCCCGTCTTGTCTTGTCTTATCGATGAGTGTCCTAATTGGCGCTCTCCATATCTTCTCCTGAGAATTCAGACATTTCTAAGCTGATATTTTTCATATCAATACGCATGGTGCAAACTGTACAGGGAAATGACTAATAGAAAGCAAAAAAAAAGTTGTGTTACATTTTTTATTTTTCTAGGCCATAAAGCAGGGTCGCATTTATGCTCTTCGTTATGAGATATGTGACGACCTTCCGAGATCTCCTGACCTCACTGATAAAGATCCTCGAAGGACCATGCGGGACTTTCTATCTCCCATAGCTCTGTTTGCATCTGCCAACGTTGGTCAACACAATGAACTTGTGCCTGTTGCCATACAAATGAATTATAAACCAGGTTAGTAACGGGAGTATGTATGAATAATTATCACATACAATTAAGTTAGTTCACTGGGTCGATAACTAAAATCAGCCAATCAGACTGTTCCATTGCCGGTCTAATATTTTCTCTGCATTGGACCGGGCGCTGACCCGAATGATCCCGCACGGTCACTCTCGAAGATTGTTTGGTCGTTTTATGGCTTACGCCTCTGAAAAAATACCCCAGCTTTAAGCATAAAACATTCATTTCCTTTTTTTCAGTTCTCTTTCCCTTCTCTTATAGACTTGAATATACAGCTAGTCGGCTCCTTATCATAATTGCACTTTTCTCCTGTCCGAGCTCGTGGGGATAATTCGACAAAATCAACCGTCGTTTACGTTTTTATTGTACTATTGACCGATCATCGCCATTAAATTGTACAGTGTATCTTTCTTTAAATCTGGGATATTGCTGCAACAGCCGATAGCACCTCTGGAAAGCGTTTCTGCGCACTTTCCGAACATGTTTTGCATCATCCTCAAGGAAATGAGAGTACGGGAGATATTCGATCTTCCTGGATAGACGTCACAACAGCTACTGGACCCATTCTCCTCAGACTCGGTCGTGCAACAAAAATGGCGGTGTTTTGGAGTTATATATTTTCGAGATTTCGTCGGGCACAGAAAATCGAGGATTTATCCGAATCAAAATTTTTTTTGCAGAAGTATTTCAAATAACAAGTAGATTCGTTTTAGAGAGAAAAAAATTTGGGGTTTAGGTGCACTTTAATAAGATATGTGTATCCAAAAAAAATATCAGTTTCAATGTTGTCACTGACTGATCTGCCAATAGTAAGAAATACAGGAAGCTCCGGAAATGACGTGACGTTTTCTTACCTCCTGGCGTTCAACCTGGTTCCCAGGGTCCTCTCTCGACCCTGGGAACGAGATTGCCTGGCGTTTCGTATGAAATATATTTGTCGGATTCCTTTGTTCTTTTCGGGGGTAATATATTACATAACCCCCAAATCAACTGTCTGAAAAGCTGGATGCGGCTTTGATTGTTTGAAGGGAAGAGCGGGGCTAGACAGATAATTTAAATGCGAGGGGATTATGTGTTAATATGCAAGGGGGAAGTGACTTATCCCCCTTGCATATTAATACAAAATCCCCATTTAAATGAGCTTTTCATGAAGAACAAATTTGCAAATGTTTATTTGGAAATATTAAATACGATGCTACAATTTCTAAAATTGAACTGAGCAGTGTTTTCTTTTGGGGCACATTCGCGGATTTCTTAGTTGGTGGTTCATTGTTTTCCGCTGAGGCCCCCGAAAAATCAGTTGCTGATCCTTGCAAAACATCGGACACAATTTCCTTCTGCGCGCCGCTCACTCTTTGATAGGTGTGAAGTGATTTCACGGTACGATGTCCAGTACGTGCCATTATGAGCTTTTCAGGCACTCCCTTTTCTAGGCAAATCGTGCAAGTCGTGGCTCTCAGGGAATGATTTGTTTTGTTACCTTCTATTCCTGCAACTCTACACATGTCTTGAGCAACCTTTCTCAAGGTGTTTTTTTTCAACTGTTGTTTTTGTGTACCTGCACACTTCGTCGTCAGAGCTGACTTTTATGTTAGGGGTCAAATATAAAGGACTGCCAGGCTTTAACTTTGGGCATTTGCCTTGATACTTCTCAAATATGCAAACAGTGCATCTTTCTGGGTTGACAGGATTATCGTGCTGTTCCACGGTTTTAGGACGCAACTTTCAGTGCTTAAGTCCACCAGCGTAATTTTTCTCTCCAAATGAAGTGTACTACAGTTTGCTGTGTTCTTTGTCACTTCCTTTAATCACCCTGATTTGGTCGAATGCCAGACTTCGATGCTCTTCGCCGCTTCTTAGCGCAAAAAATGTACCAATTAGAAAGAATAAAGTGTTTTGCAAAGTTTTAGGATCCGTATCACATAATACTCCCTTTGTCCACATTAATTGTTCTTCATCTTTCGTTATAGGCTCGGCCTGCTTGATTTCGCAACCAAGTCCCTTGGCGGTTAATCTTTTCATTTCAGCATCCAGTGAATCTTGAAACAATTTGAAAGCTGGACTCTAAAAAAATCTTTAACTCTGGAGCACCTGTTTCTCTCAAATAACGCTGCAAATCTGTACACAGTAAATACAGTGAATTTTGAGGGTATTCACTCTTCTCCTTCTTCTTTACTTCATATACAAACTTGCTCAGCCAAAACGACTGTTCGAAATTGCACAGTGCCTCTAAAATTCCACTGTTTGGTGCTACAACGAAGGTGTTGCTGTCATTTATTGGTAACGAGTTTCGCTCTGTAACCCAGTCATCCCAAACTCGTCACGTGGACTCCATGAAGTTGCCCTTTTAGCCAGTAGTGTTCTGTGGTATTCTTGCTTCATTTCTCGCCTGAATTTCCTTGTCGCTTACAGTAGTGATCCCTCGTCCGGAATCTTCTTTATCTGTAAAAAGGTCGGTCAAAAGATCCTCGGTGCGTAAATTGAAATTGTCAACTGCTTTCTCGTTGTCTGCACC
>JAHPZR010050778.1:22500-30000 GCA_019787425.1 Platygyra sinensis | reverse complement strand
GATAAAACCAAATTATCGAGTAATACTCTCCACCTACGCAGCACAACCGGGCTTTACCTTAAAATTTGCTTAAGGCTAGTTAGAAAAGATAGGGAAACAACAAGCTCAACATGCTAACAATATTATTGAGGTTGTTACCGATCAAGAGAAACAAATCTTCTCCCTTATGGCTAATTATTATAAGTTCCTCTGGATACCATTACCCAGAGCGAACATGAACCAAACAACTTCTCTTAGGGTCAGGTGACCGTGAAGTGAAACATTTCTTACATATTAGAGGAAAACGTACAGATGTTTGTCCTAACATTGTGTTCTTGAAACACTGCTGACGTTACTGGGTAGAGATGGTGTGAATACCACCCGTAACTGAAACAGCGATATTTTCATGCTTCGGTAGCTGCTGAAGAAAGTTTCGAGTACTTAGTAGTTAGAAGATTTCAATATTGAGTTTTGTAGCTAAAATGTATTGATTCTGACTGTTGTAATTAGTTGCTTGTTCTGTAAACAAGACTTCTTACAATATTTAACTCCACATTACGTAATACTCTCCGATGCTAATGAAAATCAGTCTGTTCTTTAAGTTTTAAGGCCGTGCGTAATACATGTAAATCGGCAAAAATCATGTTAAATACGCTGGAAATACGCCATTACTCCAGCACTTGGTTGATGACTTATAGCATGGTTTTCCGTTAGACAAAAAGAATAATCCTGTCCTGTTTTTTATAGCAAATATAAAGTAGGAGCAGGGATGCCGAGTTTGACCAGAACAGGTCGCAAATGAGTAACCCTGTCTGGACATAATATTAGGTTGCAAATTAATAAACATTTTATACTCTATTAAAACCAAAACGATGGCTAAATTAAGGCAAAAAACTTAGTTCACGTACTTGGTCACTATGTATGTATTCCGCTAGTGTTTCCA
Organism: Platygyra sinensis; assembly: GCA_019787425.1. NCBI lineage: Eukaryota > Metazoa > Cnidaria > Anthozoa > Scleractinia > Merulinidae > Platygyra > Platygyra sinensis. Next base: position 29,078 of record JAHPZR010050778.1, on the reverse strand, counting down.
GAGACTATTCTCGATGCTGATTTGTTATCTGATATTTCGTTGCGTGCCGGTTGTTTCTAGTCGCCGATTTCCAAAAGTATGATTCCTTATCCAATATAAACATCTGCTTAAAACGCTGATGTGCAGGCTGATACGTATTGCTGATCTTGGAGACTTTAAGACTATTTTACTGGAGATTAAACCCACAGGCAAGCACTTCTCGGTCAACGTTCGACCAGATCATCCCAGTGCTAAAGGTCAAAATGTCAGGCGATTTGCTCGAGCGCCTAGTCTTTAAGACGCTCTCAATTTTTGTTTTTTTGTTTTTTTATTTTTTTGCTTTATATACCCAAACTAGATTTGGGATAAAAACCTAAATTGACGCAACAACGGTAAATAACTTTTAAAAATGATATTTTAGTACTATGGATTAAGTTTTCCAGCCACAATTGTTATTTTCCGCCTACCAGCTCTCGCAAAAAGTGTAATTTTGGGTCCCCGTCTTGCTATTTTGAGCGCAAAATAAGCAAAAAACCGTCTCAATAGCAAAATAAAAAGGAAAACAACTTCAACGTTACATTCTTAAAATAAGTTAGTAGAAGCCTTCTTCCTGACAAGTTTGAGAAAAATTGAATTTTTCTATCCTGCACAGGTATAGGTGAGCGTAAGAGCAAGCTGCTGTTAAAAGGCGTTCTGTCGATGAAAAAATCAGTAGTCATAGAGGTTCAGAATTAAGCCTTGTTACTGCCTTCCCCTGCTTTCCCTGTCTTTCTGCATATTAATAAAGTGCCTTCCTCCATACTATTAGATGAGGTGCCTTCCCCATACAAATGAGGTGCCTTCCTGCATACTAATAAGCGTCACTCTAATACAATACAAACAATAAACTTGCCTAAACTTGCCCGCGCTCTATTAACCGTGATTGGAAACAATCTCTTATGTGTTAAAATTACAAGCGCGAATTTTAACGAAAGCGTTATATTTCTCGCAATCGCTTTGCTAGGAAATAATTCGTTCGAGTTCGTTGTTTAGAATATTCTGTTCCCTGTTTATCAGCCTGGCTTTCGTTACCGATGTTCGCGAATTTCAAGCTCTTTGGAAGCTTGTTTACCTGTCCGTGATCGGGAAACGTTGACAAGCGCAAATTTTTGAAAGCGTAATAAGGTTCTCGAGCTTTCTTTGAAAACTTTCTCCGATTTTCGAAACGTTTATTTGCCCGGACTCTTTTAACCCCGATTGGTTTAGGTAGAATCTATCATGCTTTTATTCTCTGCTTTGCTGACGAGAGAGAATTAAACTCTTAGCTAACTGCTCGAGTTTTCCGCTCCGCTAGTCACGCACTGAACTCCACTTTTAACCCTAAATTTGCATACTGACAAACTCGAACGGAGAAACCCATGGGACAGCTCTATCATTGAAATTACAACAATAGCACTTCGGAGCGCTTAATTTAAACACGCGACAATAAATATTTTTGAACAGCACGTTTTCTTAAGAGACTTTATTACTTGTTAATAACGATAAGATTCAAATACACAGAGATTTGAAATGAATAAAAAATACATTTATTGACAACGAGAGCTCCAACAAGTACAAAGTGTTTAACACAAAGTAAATCAGGAAATTAGGATGCAATGAACAATAAGACTGAAGTCCCCTTAACAAGAAATAAACTGCACTAGAACAACACACTAGATTCGGTTCTGAACAAACATGTTTGTTGAGAACCGAAACAAGTGTGATGTTCTAGTGCAGTTTATCTTTGTGGATAGGGTTGACTTCAGTCAAACAGTCGATTAAGCAACGAATTTCCTCGATTTACTTTGTATTAAACACTTTGTACTTGTTGGAGCTCTCGTTGTCAATAAATGTAATTTTTATTCATTTCAAATCTCTGTGTATTTGAATCTATATCGCTATTAACAAGCAATAAAGTCTCTTAAGAAAACGTGCTGTTCAAAAGATATTTATTGTCGCGTGTTTAAATTAAGCGCTCCGAAGTGCTATTGTTGTAATTTCAATGATAGAGCTGTCCCATGGGTTTCTCCGTTCGAGTTTGTCAGTATGCAAATTTAGGGTTAAAAGTGGAGTTCAGTGCGTGACTAGCGGAGCGGAAAACTCGAGCAGTTAGCTAAGAGTTTAATTCTCTCTCGTCAGCAAAGCAGAGAATAAAAGCATGATAGATTCTACCTAAACCAATCGGGGTTAAAAGAGTCCGGGCAAATTAAACGTTTCGAAAATCGGAGAAAGTTTTCAAAGAAAGCTCGAGAACCTTATTACGCTTTCAAAAATTTGCGCTTGTCAACGTTTCCCGATCACGGACAGGTAAACAAGCTTCCAAAAGAGCTTGAAATTCGCGAACATCGGTAACGAAAGCCAGGCTGATAAGCAGGGAACAGAATTTTCTAAACAACGAACTCGAACGAATTATTTCCTAGCAAAGCGATTGCGAGAAATATAACGCTTTCGTTAAAATTCGCGCTTGTAATTTTAACACATAAGAGATTTTTTCCAATCACGGTTAATAGAGCGCGGGCAAGTTTAGGCAAGTTTATTGTTTGTATTGTACTAGAGTGACGCTTATTAGTATGCAGGAAGGCACCTCATTTGTATGAGGGAAGGCACCTCATTTAATAGTATGGAGGAAGGCACTTTATTAATATGCAGAAAGACAGGGAAGGCAGGGGAAGGCAGTAACAAGGCTTAATTCTGAACCTCTATGACTACTGATTTTTTCATCGACAGAACGCCTTTTAACAGCAGCTTGCTCTTACGCTCACCTATACCTGTGCAGGATAGAAAAATTCAATTTTCTCAAACTTGTCAGGAAGAAGGCTTCTACTAACTTATTTTAAGAATGTAACGTGAAGTTGTTTTCCCTTTTATTTTGCTATTGAGACGGTTTTGCTTATTTTGCGCTCAAAATAGCAAGACGGGACCCAAAATTACACTTTTTGCGAGAGCTGGTAGGCGAAAATAACAATTGTGGCTGGAAAACTTAATCCATAGTACTAAAATATCATTTTTAAAAGTTATTTACCGTTGTTGCGTCAAATTTAGGTTTTTATCCCAAATCTAGTTTGGGTATATAAAGCAAAAAAATAAAAAAACAAAAAAACAAAAATTGAGAGCGTCTTAAAGACTAGGCGCTCGAGCAAATCGCCTGCCATTTTGACCTTTAAAGCTAGGATGATCATGTCCAACATTGACCCAGAAGTGCTTGCCTGTGGGTTTAATCTCCAGTAAAATAGTTTTTTAAGTCTCCAAGATCAGCTATTGTAATTTAAAATACCTATCAGGCTGCAAATCAGCGGTTTAAGCAGATGTTTATTTTCAATAAGGAATCATACTTTTGGCCATCGGCGACTAGAAACAACCGGCACGCAACGAAATGTCAGATAACAAATGAGCATCGAGAATAGTCTTTGGAAACACTAGCGGAATACATACATAGTGAACAAGTACGTGGACTAAATTTTTCACCTTAATTTAAACTCTGCTTTTGTTTTAATAGAGTATTATATGTTTATTAATTTGCAACCTAATAACATGTCCAGACAGTGTTACTCATTTGCGAGCTGATCTGGTCGAACTTAGCATTCCTGCGGTTAATTAATTTATATTTGCTATAAAAACAGTACAAGATTATTATTTTTGTTTAACCGAAAAGCATGCTATAAGTCATAAACCAAGTACTGGAGTAATGGCGTATTTCCAGCGTATTTAACATGATTTTTGCCGATTTACATGTATTACGCACGGCCTTAAAACTTAAAGACAGACTGATTTTCATTAGCATCGGAGAGTATTACGTAATGTGGAGTTAAATATTGTAAGAAGTCTTGTTTACAGAACAAGCAACTAATTACAACAGTCAGAATCAATACATTTTAGCTACAAAACTCAATATTGAAATCTTCTAACTACTAAGTACAAGAAACTTTCTTCAGCTGCCACCGAAGCATGAAAATATCGCTGTTTCAGTTACGAGTGGTAGTGACACCATATCTACCAAGTAACGTCAGTAATGTTACAAGAACACTATGTTGAGACAAACATTTGTACGTTTTGCTCTTATATGTAAGAAATCTTTCACCTCACGGTCACCTGACCCTAAGAGAAGTTGTTTGGTTTGTGTTCGCTCAGGGTAACGTTATCCACAGGAACTTATAATAATTAACCACAAAAGAGAAGATTTGTTTCTTTTGATCAGTATACGTAAAAAACTCAATTGTTAGCACGTTCAGCGTGTTGTTTCGCTATCTTTTATAATATAATTAGCTTTAAGCAAATTTTACCCAATAAGTGAATAAAGGTAAAGCCCGGTTGTGCTGCGCTGGTGGATAGTATTACAAGATAATTTGGTTTTAGCAACTGGGTTGATAATGTGAATTGGCCAGTGTAAAAGATTCGAATCTCTTAACTGTGGCCAATTCACAGTATCAAACCAGTTGATAAAACCAAATTATACCCAATAAGCGTAACCAAGATTGTAGAAATTTTCCTACACATTGTATCAACTAGGACTTAGCAGGAGAAGATTATGCAAGGATATGTTGGAAGAAAAGTAACATGCTCAAGGGATTAATTAAGCTGAAATTTTGCCTTTGCACGTACTTCTTCATTCTTCCCCAGAGTAATAACCTGACTTGAGCCTGCGATCCAATTGCAACCGGGAGCTACGTTACATACAGGTTGTTTCAAAAGTTCGTGGACACTTTTTTATATACAATATAAATGATTCGTTTAGGAATTCGATGTTTATGAATGTTTTCCAGTTCTATGTACATTGTTTCCTTTGACATACACCTCCACACTGTTGAGGAACCGTCGGTTACATCGACTTAACGATCGGCAGTTTTTGTCTCCCGTAAAAACACGCGACTCATGGGCTATGCTCACACGTTCCTTTGCCTTCCTTCTTAGTAAACTCGGGGATCGAATAAAACCGCCTTGTAGTATGGTTCTCTAGCAAAATTACGTCAAATTATTAAGGTTACTCTATCGATAACTATGTTGGTTGCGGTGTGATCCAAACAAAACAAAAGATACAAACACTCACAGTATTTCCAAGGACGTCAGGTCAAATATTCCAGGCGAGAGGCTGCCTAGTTTGTTGTAACCGTCTCCGATTCATAAAACTTTGATATTAACTTTAAAGCTTGAGCAGCAAATAGCTTATTTAAACACAAATGAGTTTAAATAGACCGCCGTGAAAAATACGCTAAAGAAGTGCACATTGCTCTTTAATTATAGCTTGCTATTTTGTTTGTTTAGGTCCACTAAAAACTGTCTACTGGTTTGAACAGAAATGAAACACTCCTTAACTGTTTTCGTTGCTCTGTGGTACAAACGAAAGAAATAATAGAAACACCTAAAAGCCATTCCAAGGACTTCAGGCTATCAAATACTCCAGGCGCGAGGCTGCTCAGTTGTTTTCTTGCAACTCTCTGCAATTCATTAAATTTTATGTTCATTTCAAAGGATGAAGCAATAAATTGCTTATAAAATGCTTATATTATACACAAATGATTTTAAATAGACCACAAAATACGCTTAAGTAGCGCACATTGCTCTTTAATTATAGCTTTCTATTTTGTTTGTTTAGGTCTACTTGTTGAAATGGAAATGAAACTCTGAAAAACTATGTTCGTTGCAATGCGATACAAACAAAACAAACATATATGACGAGGGTTGTGGGGCCAGGTCAGACTAAGATTCTGGGCGCCCCGCCGGCGAGTACCCCAGGGTCTCGGTCTCTCCAGTCCCCAGAACCCTCATCATATATGTGTGTAAATTTCAGAGGACTATTTTCTGCCTCAGAATATTTTTTAATTGAAGAAATGTGCCGTCTGTATAGAAACAATGGCTGCTGCGCACTTTTCGAGAGATATTCTTTCTTGTTCGATTTCAAATGAGGACCAACAACGGCTTATCCCCCAATCAGACCAAGAGACGGCTTGATTTTGAAATAGAGAGAAACAATTTCAATGACTGGCTTCGTGTATGGAAAATGAGAGTTCCAGGAGGCAACAGAGACCTCTTGAAATTTTTCCAAAAAACAAAAAAATAGATTTATTGACGTTTGCGAACATGAGGTTGTGACTTTGAAGAGCGCAAAAATACAATTTGAGCTTCTTGTGAGATTTATATGAATCGGATGAAGAAGTCCTGCACATGGAGCATTATTTTAACCGCATGCATACGCGGCAATAATCTTGAACGAACAAAACATTGACACATTAAACAATGTGTTAAATCAGTTTCTTGATGAAGTCAAAGGCGAGATAGAAGCTTGGCCTCAAAGAGGATCGGGCTGGTGATTGACGAAATTTTGGAAGCGTTTATAAACATCGCACAATATCAACCACTTTGTGGTGGAAGCTATATGGAACTGCCAAAGAATCTGAAGGCAAAGAAAGCAATAATCAACGTGCAAAACAGAGACGATGAATGCCTGAGATGGGCTCTTAAAGCTGCTTTATTTCCACCACAGCAAGGTGTGAAAGTTACAAGAACATCAAGCTACCCAACAGAAGACGGCCTGGATTTTACAGGCATTGATTTTCCAACGCCAGTTTCACAGATTGACAGGCTTC
>JAHPZR010050778.1:0-17500 GCA_019787425.1 Platygyra sinensis | reverse complement strand
TTAGCCTAAAGAAGAATCGTCTCGCCTTCTTCCCTACTTAGCCATTCTGCCATACTGCTCTTTTACGTTCGCGATGACTAAACACTCGTCTAAGCCCGGGCGTCTAAGTGACCCTTAGAGAAGAAACCGGCTGCAAGCAGACTAACAGCAGCATGTTGTAGCTTTCTTTGCTTGAGAACTACAGTGTTGGTGGATAAATTAAGTATTTGGGAAATATAGCAAAGAAGACTCCAAGCCCATAGTCTCTTAAGATACCTTTTGGTAATTTAGCATTTGCTTCAAACATATTTGCTGGTTCTGGTATAATATATCCTTACAGGTATGATAATACAAAGTTTCCCTTTGTCATCTTGTTGTTGGTAATGTACATAAAACACTTATTATTAATTTTATTAATTTAAGCTTATGTGTAGTCTCACTTTCCCACTTCCACCAACATTAAAAGGAAAACACATATGAAGAAGTAGGACATCAAAAATAATCAGCCATAGCTAACTCATTGCCAGAAATTTGGGTCAAGATGGCGGTTGCGCGTGCGCACTCAGGCCATAATGGCTGTGAAATCGTATAAGAAAATGTATGGAGAAAAGGAAACTTGTTCAAATATATCGATTGTGAGCTTACGGGTCTCCGGTGCCCGACTCGAAACATGATAAGCACTGTGTAACCTTCTCATCTAGATTAAAAACGGCTAATTTAAAGTAGGTTTACTTACTTCCTGAAGTTGCCACTCTTATCCTTCGTTATACGCTCCATTTCTTCATACATTGTCTTAAAATCTTGCCGAAGTCGTGCGAAGTGCTCGTCGATTAGAGGATAAACCCTTCAATGAAGTAAATTTGCCCGACTCGATATAACTTCTGCGATGTAAGATCTTTGCTAAACAGCCATAAAAAGGATGATTTCTGTACTGCAAAATACTTCCACAGGCCATTATTTCCCTCAGTTTTCCAGCTAAAGTCCTGTAATGGAGGCCATATTTGTGAACGACCCATTTTGGTTGGACTGACAAAAGGAAAAGCTTCGCAAACCCAAACTTCACCCAGTCGCCATTTTGTTTGTAAACTAGGTTCCAGGCTTCTAAAAGTCTTCGATTAGCATACCAGGCTTGGTTTTAATAGAAGTAAAACGCGGGAAAATTATGACACACCGGCCCCCACCGGCCCACAAAGTATATAGCTTCCCAGGTATTCTCAAATGAGCTGTACAATTTCCATTTTACAAGAAATTTTGTTCCCGAAAAGGATGGAGTGATACCATCTTTCGTTAATGATACGTTTATTCAAAGCTACGGGGCTGAATGCATGTGTTAGTGAGGTAAAGTTTTACGCACATCTGCGTCCTGTTTCCTTGCTATCAGCCGCTCGCCCTGGTAGATACCTAAAACTTTTTTTGAAGATGCTTTTTTCTCGCTTTTTTCTTCGTAAAACAGATCCACAGAGCTCAAATTATTTAAAATATCGTAAGGAACACGCTTTCCCCGACTGCGATAGTTTTTGTCCGCCATTTTGAAAATGAGATGCCGCTGACAATTAATCACGGGCGTGAAATGTCCATTATTTCTGGCAATGATACAATAACATCCAAGAGTTGTAAATTTCTGGTTGAGATAACTCAAGACAGGCAGTGATCATAATAGTGAGAAATATAATCCGAAGCAGCATCCAAAAATCTTGGACATTGGCCAAACAAACGGATGACATGTACAAGAAAACATTAAGAAAAAAGGAAACAAGCCGAGCCCCAAATGTATACACTTATCGTGATAAAAACAAGGATAGATATCACACAATTAACTTCCGCGAATGCTGCAAATCAACGAAAAATCCCCAACTTGCCTTGGCCCGAAGGATCCACAATATACTGATCCTTGTTACCCCGCAAACGACCAAACGAATATCCTGTTATCAAATGCTACTCCAATCGGTGTGTACAAAATGCAGAGTGCAGACTGCACACAGGCGGTGTTGGACTGTCCTTTCTCGACCGATTAATATTTCTGCACTCATGATGAGAATCAAACGAAAACTTTCTAGGAGCTGCTAGTGTAATAATATCTAGGCCAGCTACTTGCCAAGCCTCAATGGCAGGTGAGCATTTTTCTGCAGCAAAACTGGTCAATGGAATCGAAGTCGTGCTATGTTGAAAACTTTTGCTCAGCACTCGCGCTTGACATCCGATTCGATTTTCTACTTAGGCGCCATTACAAGCTTTGTTTATCCCAGTGCCAATCAGTCTCTGTTCTTACAAGAACGTACTGGTCATCTGCGGGCACAGCTGGTAGAAACTCACGCTTACTCAAACTATTTCGCTTGGAGCCCTTTCTTTTGTTTTGTCCGCCATTTTGAATTTTCAAGCGGGTTACCGCTGTACACTCGTTCCCAGACTCCCGTTCCCCGTTCCCCGTTCCCCGTTCCCCGTTCCCCGTTCCCGGTATTAGTAACATATATAAAAGTTTAGGCTAAATTTCTCAAACCATTTAACCGTGACTGTACTCCTTTAATATTTGACTTATACCTCTCTCTCCTTTGTAGCTGTTTTATAACTATCGAGTCCTTCATTTTCGAGCTCTGATTGCTTCATTCAATTTTTGACTTTCAAGTGCTTCGTTCCCGAGGTTTGAGGGTTTCAATTGAGTTTTTGAATTTTACATGCTTTGCTTTCGAACTTTGAGAGCTTCATTTTCGATGTGTGAGTGCTTTGTTTCCCACTTTTATTTTTCGCGTCATGTCAAATTTTAAGAGCTTTTATTCGAGTTAATTTTGAGCTTCTGTTTTCGACTATTAAGTTTTTACTTCTTTGGGATTTCCGCTGGAAACTGAGACCGAAGGCCGTTTCTTTCTTTGCCGCCAAATAGAGGGTCATAGTTCCAGGCGTTCCTAACGATGAGCCGGGGGAAAATGAGGATTCGAATTGTGACACTTTGCTCATCTTGCTCGGCGTATGGAAAACAGGAAATATGGAATCAGATATGGAAACAGACCCGAAACCGCAATTGCAAATTGGAGATGTTTTGAGGGTGTTACTGACAATAATTGCTCTATCAAGACTTTGTTATGGTTATTTCTCGAGCGCAAAATCTTTCTTTTCAACTCCAAATATTATTTTTCATTGGATACGCATTTTGCGTCGAAATGTTTTTTTGAAGTTATCTGACAGGGAATATTAAATAAAAATAAGGAAAACCAGAAACCAAAAGGACAATATTTCACCACGTGAAGAAACTTACGTTTGGTTATTTGGTTCACGCGTGTGTTTTTCTTCATCAAATTAGCCTAAACAACACGATTCTATACGTTCACCAACAAACTATTCTGTTGTTTTTTCATGGCATAACCACTGAAATTCACAGAATCAGCGACCACCCAAAATGTCGAGTCTAGGTGGTCTTTGGTGGTCGCTTACAAGAACTTTAAAAGACCATATTGGGTCAAAATTTTTCGTCATTAGCATATTTTTACTGCGCCAATGCCCATCTTAAACCCATTTATTACATGGCTCTGTCTCACAAGGACTGAGAACTACCAAATTCACGAATTTGATTGGCTGAAAACGATATTGACCGCGGTCTAGATTTTGCCATCTTGATCGGTAATGTTTTGCAGTGAAAAAGTTGTAAGCTAAAATGCAAAATCATTGACTAAAAAAGAAAAGTAAAGAGGACGAGCAAACTTTGGAAGAATAAAATTAGACTCATCGCCATTCACGAATCAAAATCTCAGTTAGTACAAACCAGTTACATTCAACGAATTAATTTGTTCTTGTTTTTGCCATATAATAAACATCTTATTAACCGAGCTAAGCTGGTCTGTATGGGAGCATCTTGACCTCGGTCGTGTGTACAGACCTCACTGCCTTCGGTCTGTAATTACCACCTCTGGGTCAAGATTCTCCCATGCAGACCTCCTGCACGGTTAATAAGAGCTAACTAAAACGTGGTCGCGGTCGCTTACGAGAGATCTTAAATATGTTGATTTGACTTAAAAACCTTTGGTATTTTGGAAAACTGCTCGCTGAGGAGAGGTGGTCTCAACGGGAGCTTCGACTATAGATTCAAAACTTAAATTAAAATCATAACAAGCTCGAATTTCACAGGCCAGACTGACATTTCAATCGATTCGTCGCTTTGTCGTGATCTACAGACAAAACAAATATGTTGTACATTGGGAACATCTTTCCAGACTCAATAACTGAAAAGAATGAAAACTTCTATGTCCATAATCGTGCCTTACGATGAAATTAAAGCAACCTCGTTCCCAGGACCTTTACCCTGCAAGCCAAGCCAGGATAAAGGTCCTGGGAACGAGGTTGCGATGAAAGGGCTCCGTGTATCGTCCATGTCCTTTTGGTAATCTTTCTTATGTGATCCCAGGCAAGTTGCAGCTTATAACATTTACGTGAATGTGAAATTCTCGATGAAGAATTTTGTGCAGGACGAAGAAAAATGTTTCCCGGTTGTTTGATTAGCTACCAGTGACACTCCTCCAGTTGGTTGTGTGACGGAAGTGTAACGTATTCACATCGCAACAAGCTTTTTTCCACATAACCCGTGCCCATAATCACGCGCTCAAACGAAAGGCACTGATCGTACGCTTACCATGTTACATTCGTACATTAATTTAATTTTTTTTCCATCTTCTCCATCGTCTACCATTCAGCGAACTTCCTCGGAAGCTAATCATTATCATATTCCTACAGGTCCAACAGACGAGTTCTGCAGTAGGGATTTGTCGCAAGTACGCCTGACAAGGCTATGACGCAGGATCAAGATCACCTTTGAAAAGAAATACTTTTTGTACAGCTTTAGTTTATTTATTTTAAAAACTTCACTATGCAATTGACTTTGAACAAATGATCTCTTAGAACTCTGGCGATTATCTTTTAATCTGCCTTAACGAATGAATTATCTAACTTGTTGAGAAACTGACGGGAAAAAGAATCAGGTGTCGTGATTTCTGGTTGAGCTAACGAAAATTTCGAAAAGCTTTGCGATCGTTTGTCTTTCATAATGTATCACATACAACACAACACGCACATTTTAAATGCGTTATAAAAGTATCAGGAGACCTTGCGCGGTTGACCTCCTCGTGCGATTAAATTATTTAAATGTTGTTTACTTTAGGTACCAGAAAAGATCAAAGATTGACTACTCAGGAATCTGCTTGAAACCGTGCAACACCGGCCAGTCGCTCTGTATGTGACGACCACGCAGACATGGATAAAAATCCATCGAGATTGATTTAAAATATTTTAAAAGACACTCTCGACCATTCTTCAGGTTTCGAAGTTTTCAACTGCGTATCACCTTCCGAGAGACGACACAAAATTACGAAACCGCGCTCTTGAAGGTCTTATAAAAAGCAAGTCTGCAAAAAAGCTTTGGCTGTTGATCTGATGGAGATTTTAAACGAGACAAACAATTGCAAATCTTGAATATTAAACACGCAAACAAGGGACAGCATTTTCCCAGAACAGGTGATGCAATTTAAAGTGAGAACGTAAAAAAGTTTTTACGTTCCTGTGAACTCATTCCTGTGCGCAATGTTAACCAGGTCGTCGTATAAAATTAAACACTATGAAACTGTATCACCTTTCCTTCATCGGCTAAAGGCTTTGTTGCTGTTCCATTCTCTGCCATTCTCGCTGTATCCATTTGGCTTCCTTGATGAGCGCCCTTCGCGATGAAAATCGACCGTGAGCTGCCTTACGCTATCCCTTTGTGCTGCAACGGGACTGGTAGTTTTGTAATTAAACTCACACGTCAAATATTAACGTATGCTATTATTGACAGGGACCCTTCTGATGACTGACCGAGAAGACTGTTCTACAGAGCCAGGATGTGGAGCGAAAATCAGTGACCGAAAATGAAAGCAAAACAAAGCAACCACGATGGCCGGAATGTTTAGATCATGAAGGAGTACTATGCTAAACTTTAATATTGACTTTAAACAATGAGGGACTTATCCAAACGTAAACATAATTTAATTTGGAAGAAGGAAATGCTGTTGACATATATGCGACCTTTAAGGCGTACGAGTGCGTGGAGCGCGTTAGGGGTAGGGAGAGTGAGAGGGGAGAGGAGGGGGAGGGGAGGGGAAGGGGAAGGGAGAGGAGGGGGAGGGGAGGGGAAGGGGAAGGGAGAGGGAAAGGGGACCGTATAGTTTAACAAGATTCTGACTGCCAAATGTTTTCAACGTAAAATGGACTAGGACGGACAATTATCTCAAGACTGAAATCTCCCTCCTTGTTGCGTCCCACGTTGATGTCCCTCCGACCTTTCTACTCCCATCTCCAAAGGGATAGACCACCAACAAACTTTCTACTCTGATGGTTTTTTTTTTTAATTTATTTAACCTCACGCTTTGAGTCCATCCTCCCTCTTTGGTCAAAATGTCAACTAAAATAGGTCCGTAAAGCGTGCTTGTGAGGGGATTGTTAATGTTATCACCATTTTGCCTACTCATAATCTCAAATAAAGAACATGCGACCAAACAAAGCTGTCTAAGATAATAATTATAAGTTTCTAAAGAATTGGCTCTGTTGGGCTGCGTCGGCGGGCAAGTGAAACACTTGGCTATTTACTATTAATTTTTATTATATAAAAGTCAGTGGTATACCGAGTGGTAACAAATTGATAAAAACGATACGATATCCTCACATGTGAAGATATCGATGATTTCGGAAATCTTCAGACATCTTCGGAAATTTTCGGAAATTCTCCGAAATATTTGGAAACGTTCGTCTGGTCTTCGGGACAATTTTGGAAGATATTCGGAAATCTTCGGAAAGTGGTCGGAAATCTTCCGAAAATCATCAAAAACGCCGTTATCAGTATGTTTATGTAACAAAAAGAACATTACACGTTAGCTGGAAGATATGAATTTTATGTTCTCGTGTTCTTGCCACTCGAACATAAAATTCATATCTTCTCGCCACCGTGTAATATGTAGAATAGAGTGACTAAAGCTGAGAGTTACTGTTTTTCAGCTCTAGCCCTGGGTGTGGGTTGGATGTGTGTTTATATGGCTTAATTTTTAATTACAAATTTTGTAAAGCACACTCCTCTGGAAATGAGCGCTATATAAATCCATGCATATTATGCTGCATATCATATTATTATCGTGGAGGTTGAATGGAGTATGACGAAATTTAGAGGACTCTGATCAAGCAGCACACAATTAGGCGGTTAACCTCCATGGTGGTCATTTTTGCCCAGCTTTATTGATTCAGCCGACGTTGCTACCAATAAAATTTAACCAAGTCTAAATTAGTATTCAACGGCAGTAACGGTTATTTGTTTTTACTGGATGTTTTTACACATGTAAAATCTACTTTCGGTGGTTTTTCGGATACCTTTTAGATTGGTATTTAAGTGGGATAGCAGCTTGCCCAAGTTGATGATAAGAGGAAAAATCTTCAAATTTACACGCGTTTATATTGGAGCAGAAAACTGAGCTTCTGTTTAGAGAAACTGAATGGAGTGAGGCAAGTTTCGACGAATTATCAATGTGCGAAGAATTCAAACACGTGAACTTCGAAAGTGCGTCCATTGACTTTTCTTGCTGAGCCAGGCCATTTGAAACACACACAAAATGGGGTTCTGTCCTCGTGTACCGGTTCACAAGAGCCGCTACAAAACAATACACAACAGCTAGTTAATGACTGCTAAACAAAGAAAGAACATTGGTTATTCCCTTGTGAATCAGTACACCAGGACAGAACCCAAAATAGACCCATGCAAAAATGGCTGCCATTTAAATTATTCTTTTGTTCGTATTCAAAACAGCCTCCCTAACCTCGTTTAGGATAACAAATTCTTTACAATTTTTGTCTCAAAAACGAGGTTAGTGAGGCTAATTTAAATACGAACAAAAGAATAATATAAAGGCAGCCATATTTGCATAGGGTCTATGGCATAACCACCTACTGCTAAGGAGGGGCATAGTTAATAGAGGGGAATGGTTATGAAACTCGTCAAAGTTCTTTGTTGTATGTTTTTGTTCTGTTTTTTGGCCTTGACCCTGCACAAAACACAGTAGTTGTTTACTCCGAGCCAAGGAACTAACCAATAGAAACGTGTCGGTTACGTAATTCATGCATAGTGTATGAGCGCCAAACAAAAGATTGTGCAGGGTCGTGGACCTTCCAACATAAATCTTGGCATCTTTGTTTGCTCTTTTGATGTTTTCCGGGCTTCCTAACCAGTCCTCTCTATTAACTATGGGAGGGGTATGGAGTCATCGTCACTTTTTTACATTTTACTGAATTAAAACTTGACTGCCATCTCGAAGGAAATGACGGTGGTTACGGACTGGTAGACAACAGGGAAAAGAGGGTCTGAATGGGGGGGTCTACATGTCGGTTGTCGGTTAAAATTTCATAACTTTGTCGGTTATCGGTTAAACTTTTCGACCTCTGTCGGTTGTCAGTAAGTCTCAGTTAATAATTAAAATGCAAGTTAATTATTCACATTTGTTGTGTAATTTGCTCAGTTTTAAGGTGTTTTAAGACTTTAAACTCTGGACGAGGTGTAAAACGTGTAATAATTGATTATTTGATTACACTTAAACCTCGTTAACTCCGTTTTGTAGCAACGTGATCGTCTACTCTACTGTTGTTTGCAAATCTAGTATACGGATAAAATCTCCAAAGTTTTTATGCTAGACGTGAATTTGTTTTCCTGTCCGTTACAGGACATCGAAGTAAATTAAGAGATGCAAATTAAACAACTCTAGCCCTTGGGAGACATAATTTTGTTACCTACGACAGTTTTTATGTTTCCCAACACGTCCACAAACGCTAACTACTATTATTATTCAATGGCTCTCGCGGCTTTCCTGTGGGGTTTCTTTGGGATTTTTCCAGACGTTTCGCTGCTATACGTATTAATCTATACCGTTAAATGGCATTTTATTGATTTTACAACTATTATTATTTCTTACCGTCACATGTCGAGACGCACAAATGCACGAACAGCTCTGCCGGATCGTATAACACACGCTCTGTTGACAAGTTCTGAATGTTCTTCAAAATCTGATTCTTCGTCATCTGAATCTGTCTCATACTCATCAATTTGTTTTTCTCTGTGATCCTCAAAAACCTCAGTAGCATCCGCTTCGTCCAGAAATTGTATGCTAACAACTCGTTCTGGTACTGCAATCGCTGATGATACATTGTTTTCTTCAAGGAATCGAAGTCTCTCTTCAGACTCGTTGACAGTGTGATGAACGGCGTAGACAGCTGGCGGCAACGCCCCACCCTTGTCTTTAGTGGTCTCGTCCTAACCGTCCGCTGGCGTACAGTTCTATAATTCTCTGGCCATTCTTTGATCTGACCTTCCATACCTGGTGTTATGTCCTCACATGGCAAAGGTGTCCTCGTACGTAGCTATGGCAGAAAGGAGCGTGGCAGATTAAGGAACCGGATAGTACGATTTGTCATGCGTGTAGTACTTTGCTGCCCATCTAGATGTGCGTTTCAGAGATTCCTTGCAAATTGTTCCAAAATCCTGAGCATATGTAATTGCAAAAATTGCACAATTTTCGCACTTTCCCGCAGGCGCTTTCGCCAGGCGAAATAACTTTAACGTGAACCCGTCAATACCATATTTATGCGCCTGCTCCTTTAGCCCTAAAAAGTCCGTAAGATGTTTTTTAGCTCGGATACTCCTTTATGAGTTTCCTTGTCTACCGGAACTCGGCTTCGATGGCGTTCGATGGCGACCTCTTCACCTTTTCGGAAAAAAACTCACGATAACTTTAACAATCCCACTCATGGCCCGACCGCATGGACAAACACCGCGCAGTGAAATGCAACAGCAGGGCGTCTCGTCGGCTCGATTACAAGCCGCGCGCTCTTCTAGAAATGAGCCCCAGAGGCTCCCCGAAAGGAAGGATCCCGGGGCTTAATTGAGTAATTTGAAGGCGGGAAATTCTACAATTGACTACATCTGGATTTAATGCGGTTACGTCTGGTAAAATAGAGCTCAGCAAAAGATATGGACATATCTTGACCTAGAAATAAATTTAAAATTCTGTTTTTTCGGAATACACACATACCTATGACGTCAGACCATGTCGGCTGTCGGCTAGATTTTTTTGTCGCTAGTCGGCAATTTTTTCCTCGTTTTGTCGGTAGTCAGTACTGTTTTTCGCTCTTTGTCGCTAGCCGGTTAACCCCATTCAGACCCTCGGAAAACAATCGGCGACAGTGCCGTGAAAGTAGTTTCGTCCAAAAGAAATTTAAATTTAAAGCAAAAACTCATTGTTCCTTTGCCTAACCACCAACTCTTATAAATATTGAGCTTTCTGTCCCGTGTTCTCTGATCGTTATCTTGGGCTTCCAGAAGATTTTCTTAAAGTTGAAATCTTTCACTGAATTCTGAAGTGAATAACCACGACAGAATGTGTTTAAAAATAATCAGTGTGTATAAGCCATCCACTACAAAACATAATTGAAATGTCAAGGTTTGAGTTGTCAGGTCGAATAAATAGGAAAAAGTGACTTCCGAAAAACTATCCTCCAAAATCAGGTGACACAATATAGCACGGGACTGAATAGAGCGTGAAACTGAGTCAATAGAGCGTAGTGTACTGATGAGGTAGCAGCCTTGAGCTGCAAGCGGCAGTGTTGAAGAAAACAGTCTGCCTAGTCTATTCCAAGCTCTAGGTCAGGGGGGAAATCGAAAAAGCAGGGCGGGGCGACAAACGGGGTTTGGGAGAGTTTTTTCCCCTCAGAGCCCCCTTAGCTTCAGAGCAGAAAAACGTACTGCGCAGCTTTCTGCGCATCCCCAGTAGCCCTACTGGCGGGCTCACCTCATAATGTAAGCTGTTGAAAAAGAAAATGAAAACCTGGTTCACGCGTTCATTACCGCTAAGCTTGATAACGCCAACTTACTATTGTATGGGCTACCCACATTTCTAATAGATCGCCTACAAAATGTCCAGAATGCTGCGGCCCCCATTATTACTCGTACCAAGAAATATGACTACATTAAGCCTGTCCTAAAGCAGCTGCACTGGCTTCCAGTTAGCCAGCGTATTAACTATAAGATACTACGTATTACTGACCTATAAAGCGCTTCATGGCCAGGCTCCTAGTTACATTACTGAACTACTGGAACCCTAAGCACCCGGGGGGGGGGGGGGGGGGTACTCCCTATAATGGCCTATACGGGGAGGCTTCGCCCGAAAGGGGTGCCTTTTTCAGGCTTCAGGTATGTAAAAGGGTAGGGATTTCACAAGTTGAGGTATATCAAAGGGTAGGGAAATCGGTCATTTAGGCATTTAAAAGGGCCTTTAATTGATAATATTTCGAATAGACGCCCCTTACGGCTGTATCAGTATATTTCAGTTAAGCACTAATCCTAAAATTGATAACAAGACTTCCTGAAGAAGGTATGTGAAAGGGGTACCTTTTTTCAATAAAAGGTATATAAAAGGGATACCTTTTCTGCCAAAATGGTATATTAAAGGGTAAGGGGTTGGAGCTCGGGGCGGAGCCTCCCTGTATTAAACTTTGTTAAGTAGCCCCCCCCCCCCCCCCCCGCCCCCGGGCCTATGCACCAACAAGGGATCTGAGATCTTCCTCTAAACACTTACAAAAAATACCAACAGTCAAGCTAGTAAGTTATTGTCATATATAGCTGTTTTACTTTTGCAGCAGCCAGTTTATGGCACTCTCTCCCGACATCATCAGACAGAGTAGCTCGTTACCAAGTTTTAAGACATATACGAAAACATACCTTTTTAAACAATTTTATAATTTAGATTAGCATGTAATATATAGGTTTTTTACCTGAAGATATAGTTTTAATTCCTTTAAATAGTTTTACATGTAATATAATTTTTACCTGAAAATTGTAAAAATCGTTTTACTGCTACTTGTAAATTTTCTTATTTTGGATTGTAATTATTGTAAAGCGCTATTGGGCTAAATGAACATAGCGCTATATAAATAAAACATTACTCTATTATATTATGTTATAATTCATTATATGGTTTGCAATGGTTGGAAATAATTCATTATATGGTTTGCAATGGTTGGAAACAGCGGCGGACTGTTATAAGGTACGCGAGGAGGTAGCTCGGTCGATTTATTTATACTTGGGCAAGAATGAAAATTTTTCGGCATTTCACTGTTAAGAAAACAAGTCTCTCCCTGCCTGCTGAGAGGCTCTATAGCTTATATGTATTGTTCAGTGTGTTGCTTATAAATATGCAATATGTAAAGACTGTCCGTGGATAAAATCTCTCTTCGGACAGAAATTTCTTGTTTACCGCTGGAAAATAAAGGGTTCAGAAACCGTCTTGAGGTTAATTTTGTCCGAAAAAAATTGATTCTCCATGAAAACATTACACCAGCTTTCCATTAGTACAGTTAAAATGCTGCTGCTTACCACACTCCAGGTAGGGTAACCCGCCTCAGTGCCCAGGTTAACTTTTTAATTGTTTCCAGACCCTTTGAGTGAAACCGCGCATAAAGTGGTCTCGGGTTGTAGTGTTATCCTACCTGTGAAATTTCGCTTGTAAACCCGGGCTATCTGCAGCTTGTAAACAGGCCCTTAAATGCGTGGTCTCTTGATGCGAACGAAACTAGGGAGAGTACCTCTCCGCCTCAACCCACGGGCCTTTTGTACTCTCCCCAGTTTCGCTCTCATCAAGAGACTAAGATGGCTGCCCCTCGAACTCAACGATCGACATTTACGATCCCACGAAAAAATAGGGGACTGTTAACAGTCTAGATCAAATCTAAGATCGAGTATACGATACCTCAAATATTCGCCATTTTGATTATAAACAAAGGTAACGGCGGTCCCGCCTATCATCCATGTTTGAACCATAACATAAACAGTTGGAAAAATAATCACGGATAAAGGTCAAATTATGGAATGTAATTAAGAACGTGTTTTTCTCCTTGGTTTAACCGTTAATTCGGGAATAAAATCTACTTTTATTCGGCCTAGTCGTAAAAGCGATGAATATTTTCTTTCTACGACGAAATGCAAATTCATGCTGTTACCGGGTTTTTGTTGCGACGGGGCGACCGAATACTACATTTAAACTAATTTCTTTAGATATATTTCTAAGGCAAAAAATTGTTTCTTACCTGGGGAAAACTAGTCTCAGCCTCTCTCTAAAAGCTATCTTTTTACTGAGTTTGTCGAGCTTCACTTAGTTTCCGCGAGGTATGATTTTTAACGTAATGTTTGTTTTCAAAACCTGACTTAATTGTTCTTTTCATTTGTAATTGAATTTGATTCTTCTGTCAGCTTGAAAATTTTCCTACTGCCCAGAAATTCAAGCATTATGTTGGACTTACATTTGTTCGTAAAGATATTGACATTGTAGTGTTAGTTTTCAAAACTTGATTTGTTCTTTTCATTTGTATTTGAATTTGATTCTTTTGTTAGCTTGAGAAGTTTCCTACTGGCCAGAAATTCAAGCATTATGCTGGGCTTACATTTGTTCGAAAAGATTATGACAGAAAGGACCGTCGCAACTGAGCCATAGAATAAACAGGTGCCTGGTGGTGGTCAACTGCTGCCACAACCCCAATTAAACGGACAATACCTGGGAGACACAATTGATGGCCGAAAAGCCAGATGGTAACACTTTAGACATAAATTGTCACTCAGACTTACTGAAAAAGATTGAGGCCGTCATCGTGGAAAAAATACGAGCAATAACGCCTGTCTTGTTAGTGACGTAAATACGGCAACATGTCCCTGAGTAAGGCAGCACCCACGCTACTCCGGAGACATTTGAAAACACAGCTTTATTTCTACAGTTAGGCCTACGGTCCACACTAATCCATTACAAAAACGGAGATTTTCGAAAACGCTCTTCAAACTGGAGGGATTCGAAAACACCAGCTTTTCTTTTTCGAGTGGCCGGACTCACATTTTAAAAAACACGACATGATAATCATGCCGATTTCCCTGATAGAGTTTTCCACAAACACAAGTATAAAATGGCCGGTGAGTGTTGAGTTTTTAAATTCCTCGGCCTAACAAAAATTCAAGCATATTTCTGAATTACGCTATTGTGTTAATTATCCTTTTAATGTTTTTCCGCAAATTGAAGATTTGGATGTTCCCCAGTTTTAGCTGGGACATATCCAGTCACGTGACGCGCTTTGACCAGTCGCGTGCGAGTGAAGATATTTGATGGATTATAATTACCAATATATTTGTTTTTTTAGGAAATATTTCTGCGAGCAACTATCAGCCCATAGGCCCTTGACAAAAGAACTTCATTGTTTACAGATGTCGAGCTTATATCGTACCTGTGCAAGATCGTAACAAGTGATTAGTTTCGGCCAATCACTACATTGAATAATTTAATGGTTAACTTTAAGGACTGATAGTTGCCCTTGCAAATTTTACGTTTTTTAAAAAAAAAAAACAAAACAAATTTTAGCCTGAGAGCGAGGTTCAAAGGCTTGAGCATGTTAGATCCTAGTTCATTGTACCATAAAATGTCTACTATCAACCCATGCGACCGAGATAGAAACACTCTGTTGTTAATAATGGCAATACCTAACCTGCGATGGAACGCCTGATCGCAGGTTAGGCAATACTCAAAGTCAGTGCTGGGCCGTCTCACTCGCGTTCTATCGACCCTGGGTCGATGATACCTGTCTTGCATACGGCTGCTACGCCTGAAATTTGAATTGATTAATCAGGATTCACAAGGCAGGAAAAACTTTATTGTCCTGACGCCAATGTATGTTTAAAACAGGAAAGGATTTGAGGCCAGGCAACTTTCCTCACTGGTAACGACATTGAAGGTACGTAGGATTCAAATTTTACCACAATTGCTGCTAATCTAGCAATCTGATTGGCTAATTTGCCGTGGTAAATAGGAATCCATACCACGCTGCTCTCGTCAATGTGTCACGCAATGCCTTTTTCAGCTCGCGCTCTGAAGAAAAACATTTTCTTTGACGTTGATATTGTGGTAAAAAACAAATCGAAATGTGATTTATCGTGGTCTGTACTCTTGTCGACAACGAGTACGCTTTATTACTCTTTTTCCAAACATTTTTCAGTTTTCGTATTGTTTCTGCATATTAAGCGAGGTTGCAAAAGTTTTTGAAAGGAAAGTCTGACGCGTATAAGCAGCTCATTTGCAAAATGCAGCCGAGTGAGTCCCCAATAAATTTTGACCACTGTGATGACGCGTAACGTTGTTGATAGGAGTACACACCACGCTAAACCACATTCGATTTGTTTATCAGAGCGCGAAAAGACCTAGGTACGAGTTTAGCCCTACAGTGTTTCGCATAACTTAGGTTGTAAGTAGCGGTTTTCTCTGTAGGGTCGCGTAAGATATGATAACAGGAGATAAAGGTAAACTATGCATTTGTTTCGTTCCTTTATTATATGGCAAGATAGGCTTGAGGTAAATGCGAGCGTCCTAATTGGTTATTTCTTGGTCGGGATTTCGCCATACGGACCATTTCCATGGAAACGGCCACAAGATGTGTATTTTTCGTGTTTCGAAAGCCGGCAAATCCAAAACTTTGCAGCGAAAACTAGGAAAAGAAAACGCAGAGAAACTACCTAGAAGATTGATATTTTACAGAGCTTACGATATTAAAGAGCGAGGAAGACGAATTTTCACGATGGGAATTTTATTATCCTGACGATCTGAAAACGTCTAATGTAGAGACTGAATCAGGCATCGGCGAAAGTCAGGACGCCATTGACGATTTTTTAAAGAAGCAAAAACGTACAAACACAAATAAGCAGATGGCTACCCATCTGAAAACTCTTCTCCACTAATTGTAAGGTAACGGTATGACAAATAAGAACGGTATGACAAATGTCATGAGAGAGTTAAAACCCTACCTGCGAAGGAACTGACCACTTCTTGTCCACTGGAATATCTTTTTATGGAGAAATGCAGGAAATACGGCAAGAGTGCAAGACGGCAACAATTCCCAATTTTCAGCCCACAATTGTGCAGAATGAAAAGAAGCGTAGAACGTTATCGAGAGAGACGGAGGATTGACTCTAAGACTTCCTCTTAATTAGCTGTGTATATGTTTGAATGATTTCACAGCAACCAACTTCGACATTTCTTTATCCATATTTTGTGATGCGCAAATTAAAATATTCCAGGCAAGATCGACAGAAACCATTTTCCGCATTTCAACAAACTGCAGTTGTTGAGACTTGTGGCAAATTCCGTTACAAATCGTTCTTGAAGCCTTGTTTATACTCAACATGATTTACGTTCATTGAATTTGTTTTCAATCTCGTGGTAGATTGTTCTTTTGAGTTGCTCGCGTCATCAAAAACACACGGAGGAAGCCCTTTGAATTCAAGTGACCGCCCGGTCCTCGATCCTCGATCCTCACTAGCGACGCAAGTATAAGCACAAGCATAAGCATAAGCGGGCGCTAGTGAGGACGCCCACGACATAAACATAAGCATAAGCATAAGAATATCAAAACCTTGCGTTCTTCTTATGCTTATGCTTATGTTTATGTCACTATAGCGTCCAGTGGGGACATGTTGACATAAGCATAAGCATAGGCGCAAGACTCAGCCAATCGGCGAGCACTAATGCTTATGTCAACGATGTCCTCACTGAACATAAGCATAAGCATAAGCATAAGAAGAAAGCTTATGCTTATGCTTATGTCGTGGCTGTCCTCACAAGTGCATAAACTTCTTATGCTTATGTTTATGCTTATGCTTGCGTCGCAAGTGAGGACCGGGCTCGCTTCATCAAAAACACACGGAGGAAGCCCTTTGAATTCAAGTGACCGGAAGTCCGTTTAACAGAAAACAAACAAGCACTAGTGCCATATATTAAATAAACTACTTACTAACCTAGGGCCGATCCGCACTAGCAGAAAATTTGTTTATTTAGACAAAATTTTTGTCATCACCAACATTCTACAAGTGCGGATGGTTTGTCGCGACTTGACTTCAAACGCACCGCCGACAAAATTTGTCCCGCGTAAAAACTGGACAAAATCGTTTGAATAAACAAGTTTTGTTTATCTTGTCATTAATATGTCATAAAACCATTTAACCGTAGAAATTTAGTATCTCAGTTGTTTCTCGTGTTGCGAAACTAGATTTTACAATTTTCGCAGTGGACAAAATGAATCCTAATGGTTAATGGCATTTAAGAGTCATTTATACCCAATGGCAAGCTATCCTTTATATAAACAGCCGAATTCTGTAAGGTGCTGGAACGTCCCCCCTTACGATGACCAGTTTGGCTATCCACATGTTGCTGGGAGACGCTTTGAGAATGGAGCAATTTTTCAAACGCGCCAGTTGCCATCCCACGACACAATTTGAAGACTTTAACCATGTCAATGCGGATGCAACAGACGAGACAAAAATTGTCACGGCAAAATTTGTCCTTGGATTTTACCGCGGACAATTGCGATTTTGTCTGCTAGTGTGGATCGGCCCCTAGCTAGCTCGAGCCGTACTAGGGGAATATTGGCCCTCGGTCGTTTTGTACGGACCTCG
>JAHPZR010050777.1:0-12544 GCA_019787425.1 Platygyra sinensis | reverse complement strand
CTGATGCCCGAATGCTTTTCTTTGTAATTAGAATATCCAACAATGGAACTAGGATGGAGCAAAATCCTCTACAAGTAAACAACAACAAAAATTGTTCCTTTTAAATAACTTTGCGTCACGCCTTCCCAAAACGAAACAATCAATATGTAAACAAGACGTTCCCAGTAGTCCCAAAATTAAACTTGCAGTTTGCTCTACATAAAAACAAAAAAGGCAGCGAACCTAGGATCAAGTTTGTTTTTGCAGCGTGACGTTAAAAATAGAATTTTCGCGGGAAAATTTAGTCTTGATAATGGCAAGAATTTGGCGAGTTTGAAAAGTTTGCATAAGTTATTCCCGATGTTACAGCTTAAATATTCTATTTTGCAGTCCAGCTAACTATTTTGTGCAGATCTTTCAGCAAATCATGGATAACAAGCGCAGAAAGTCGGAATAAGGTGATATCCTTCGCTAAACATTTGGCGGGAAATATGTCTGACCGATGATTTTTTTTGGACTTTGCGAGACCAATTACTCCGATTTGCTCGTAGATACCAATTTTAACTAAACTGGATATTGATATCAGTGTAAAAGACTATCAGAAAATCGTCTTTTTGTGGAAATAAACTGCCGCACTTTTGAAAAACGACTCGCTGAAAATGGCTAAAATTTAGGTCACGCTCCATAACGATTCGGCGATGATATTTGGCACCTCGTGAAAACCGTAGAATTAAAGTGAAAAAATTCAAATACATCTCAGTCAACTAATAAGGGGCCAAATATTATCGCACGAAAATAAGAGTTTCTGGAATATGTACGAAGTATCTTTTAGGCTCACCTAAAGTTGGCCGAAATTTCGGCCATTTTAGACCGCTTGAGAGGCCAAAATCATGATGAGGTGATATCTCGAAGAAAAACGAACGCCTACCTCGGCAAATAGCATGGTTGTTAATATTTTCGGATAGCTTTTATAATGTGAAAAGATGAAGGTAAACGGCCGACCTCGATCTTTTGGTTCTGCCCAGTTTTCTCTGACAATGACACTTAATTAGCCTTGGGAAATTTCTTTCTTTGACTCCTCTATCAAAATTAGCTAAATGAATGAAAAGTTTAAATCCATGATCTCGAAATTCGCTGTATTTAACATTTTACCTCACTTTAATTTACTTATGTTAGCAATGCTCTCAACATGAGGCTTTCAAAATTGAGTTTAGTTGATTTTTGTGTCACTGACAAGACAGTTACTCACTAAAAATGGTGAAAAGTTCTTGATTTTGTTGGTTAATGTTTTGTCGTCAGCTAGTGGAGTCATTGCATGAATGACTGAGCAAAACCAACAGCGATTAATTGCACTGATAAACAGATTTAAAGAGTGCAGTCTGATGACGATGTGATTTTCACTTTCACAGTAATCTCTCAATTTTCGGGGAGCACAACGCCTTGTAGTGGCTTCAGGATACTTTCAGTTCCAAAACAAAACATTCAACACTATTTCACAAACTACATAACTTTAGAGAGAACAACACAAGCATATATTACTAATATTATTGTAGATGAAGTTGCAATGTCACTTTTCGTAATAGTACTTATTTGATGATAGAAATCAGACTCCTCGCTTCTGCAGTGATTAAGTTAAATACTAAGAGCGTTTGTTTAAGAAAATGTTGAATTTGAGGACTTCTTCAGATGCCGATATTTTCTCGCAAATTTAGGCAACATCTTTCAGTCTCGGGTTGTACGTTCTTATACTTTCGGATTTACATTTCATTCTACAAATTCCTTTATGCAAAGGCTTCAAACATATAGGATGTTTTGATACTATCTTGTAACTAGATTAATGAATTAAAAATTCCAGTTTCACTCACTGTTTTACACAAAGTAACAAATCTGCGACTTCTCGAGCGAACCTGACCAAAAAACTTAAAGGGAAAACAGGCATATCAAATGTCCGCTTAGCAACTGATATCGGCCATCTTCATTTTTTCCCTTAACAAAGAGTTTGTAAATAACCAAAGAAAATTAAGATTTTCAGGGAAAATTTACGTGGTCTGTCATGACGTTGTGACCAGGGGCGGGGCAGAAGACTCCTGAGATTTTCGTATATGGATCATCCAACGAAAAGTGACGTCACATCCGGTTTAAACTGCGCCGCGCAGCTCGTTTCACAAAGCGAAAAAATGGCGTTTCGATTTGCCAAGATTTTCTTCCATTTGCAAACCATCAGGTTCATTTCCTTTCAAACTGAGGGTAGAAAGATGTTGCAGGCACATTTCTTCGACTTAGAAAACAAAACTTTCGGCAAAAGACAATAGTTCATTATTGTTTTGAAGGAAAATAACTGAGAGCCTTCTGTCACCGAATGGCGGATTTTACAAGTTTGCGAAAGTGGTGTTGTTCTGACTTTTGGTTCTTGTTGTTCGTGATTGAGTGATAACACTAAGTGAAATAGCCTATAATGTTAGAAATAACGTGGATGAAGTATTGCTGGCCACAGTTTTCACTGTGTACAACGGGAACATATTTAACAGAAGCCGTTTAGTTCTAAAAGTCGTTGTTAGTGAACACTCAGTTGAAGCTCAGTCTCCACGTGCGTGTGGTGGAAACAACAACATGAATCGTATACTCCAGGTTAGTATCCTACTTCCATATCTCTTGTTGAACACTGTTTCTCTGTAAGAAATAGTCAATGTTGCAAGTTCGAATTGATTGTAAATGCGTTTTTTTTTGGATATCAGATTTCCCCGAAAAGATCAACAAAGGGGTGAAGCAGTCTAGGAGTAGATCTTTGGGCGACGACCAATTCTTCGACCAGTCGCCTGTTGTAACTCTCCTTCAGTCATACAGTGGTTAATTGTTAATTCCTCTGTATTGTCTTGACAGCAATGCTGGTCCGGGGATCAACCTCTTTGGGCACTTGTTTAGGGTTAGCTCCCAATGGTATGGTGATATTCTTACCCACCCATGCACTGTGACCCTGGAAGGGGGGCACTCCCTTATATGAACTACATAGGTATGTGGCCCAAAGGGTTTGGTGTTCAGCCATTTTAGTCATAAATAGGGTATCGATTTGGCCATTTTGGTCTTAAATAGGGTATGGGCTTTGTTCTCTACTCTTGAACTGGGGTATGTATGTTACTTTCTCAAACTCATTAATAATTCATCAAGTTAAAACAAAGAAAATCACAACCGTGAAGGTGGTTTGGATACCCCGTCTTAATTAGCATAGATTTTGACGATTTTACTTCTCCGTTTACTCTTTAGTTTTTGTTTTGATTGAGAAGATATATCAAATACTCGAAACAGTGTTTCATCGGTTATCCAAACACCTCGAATTTCGTCAAAAAATACTGCGCTGCGCGTCGTATTTTCAATTCTCTTCTTGGTGTTTGGATATCCCGATGAAACACTGTCTCTCGTGTTTGATATATTACGAGAAGAATCTACTTTTTCATCATTTTATGGTAAGGCCATAATTAAAAGGCCTTCAAAACTTAAGTTTAGGGTAGCTGTGTCAGCCAAAACAGTTGTAAATAGGGTATTAGATTTTTGGTCTGGTCACAAATGAAATAGGGTAGGGAAAATCACAGATTTTGGTAATAAATATGATAAGGGTTTTGGGAAGCAGGCTGCACTCCTCCACCAAATTTTTCTGGGAGTACCCTTGGGGAACTATGAAGTGGTTCATAAATAAATACTGGACAGAATTAAACTCGCGCTTTGTGCTCGCCTTGCTTTGACCTATAGCCAATTGCAGAAACATGAGAGGACTGGGACAAGTTTTTTTAAATTAGATTGAAAATCTAAACATTTCAACTGAAATGTTACTGAATGAAAAGCTACCCAGCAAGCCAAGTTTAAGAGTTTCAGTAGAAAATTGTTCAAATGGGAGCCTCGCAAAAGTTACAAAATTCCATACAAACCCTTACAATTTTGTGGCTTGTCTACCCAATCCACACAAACTCTCTATTTTAGGTCATATTTGAAGAGCTACCATTTTGCCATTTTCCACGGTGACCTCAAAATACTTCTATTCTTGGTAAAGACTTTCAACTTTACATGTAGCTGATCTTTCATTTGCATATATTAGTGTTCTGAAAGCAAATGAAAAACAACGGTAATACCAAACTCTTTCCCAGTCCTGTCAAGTTTCTGCAATTGCCCATGTTCACCTAAAATATGCAAATGATATACCCCTTTTCTGCAGGCTAAATTTGACTATGGAGAGCTGGAATCCTGTGAGCGATAGAATAATAACAGCTAGGTTCTACTCCAAGCACATAAAATCAACTGTTATTCAAGTCTATGCACCGACCAATGACGCTGACACCGACGAAAAAGACAGGTTCTATGAATTACTGCAACAGGTGTATGACAGGACACCTCGACATGATATTATAATAACTATGGGCGACTGGAATGCAAAGTTGGGGCACCAAATGGAGGGCGAAAACGGAGTGGTTGGTAAGCACGGTTTAGGAAACGACAGATCTGATAATGGCGAGAGGTTCATAGAGTTTTGTGCGGCCAACAACATGGCCATCACCAACGACCATGTTCCCTCACAAAGACATCCATAAGTATACTTGGACCTCTCCAGATGGAAGAACAAGGAATCAAATCGACCATATAGCTGTTAATGGAATATTTAAGAGATCGGTACAGGACGCCAGGGCTTTCAGAGGAGCTGACGTAGGAAGTGATCACAACCTGGTTGTTGGAAATATTCGGTTAAAGCTAAGCCGGGTGGTTAGAAAGCAAGGTGAAACGACCGCACGAAAATATGAGCTGAGCAAGCTAAAGGTGCCTGAGATTAAACAAAGGTTTGTCTTAGAGCTTAAGAACAGATTTAGTTGCTTGGCAGAAACTAGGTCAGATGAAACAGGAAATGATGACACCCAGAGTGCCGAAAGTGTCGAGGTGAAATGGTCGAACATCAAGAAGGCTTTTAGCGATACAGCAAAGTCAGTTCTTGGTCATAGGCAGAGAAAGGGCAAGACTTGGATTAGTGCAACTAGTTGGAGCAACATTGACGAAAGAAGGAAATTGAAGAAGAAGATGGAAGAAACAAGATCGGAAAGAATAAGAGAAAGAAGGAGAATAGAATACAACAAGAAGAGCAAGGAAGTCAAAAGAAGTTTGAGAGCAGATAAGAGGGAATGGGCAAATGCGCTTGCAAGGGAAGCCGAGGAGGCTGCAAGGAATGGTAACCTAAAAGAGGTGTACGAGGTCACGAAGACGTTATGCCGCGACAGGCCACGAAGAATGAATATGGTGAAAGACCAGGATGGAAAGCTATTAACAACAGAAGAGGAGATCAGACATAGGTGGCAAGAACATTTCAACAATGTCCTGAACAGGCCTGAGCCGGTAGCCCCCGCAGTTGTCGACGATAGACAACCAAACGAAATAGATGTCAGCGACGAATGTATCACCCGACAGGAAATAAAGCATGCTCTGAAGAACATGAAGAATGGAAAGGCAGCTGGGATGGACTCAATCACAACAGAGCTATTGAAGGCTGACATAGAGACAACTGCGTGTGCGCTAGAAGACCTATTTCGCGCGGTTTGGGAGTCAGAGGAAATCCCGGAGGACTGGAATTGTGGTCTGATCGTTAAGCTTCCCAAAAAGGGTAATCTTACTGACTGTGGCAACTGGCGTGGAATAACGTTGTTATCTGTACCGGCGAAAGTTATGGGAAGAGTAATTATCACCAGACTGTATGATGCAGTGGATGGGTTATTAAGAGAAGAACAGGCAGGTTTCAGAAGTGGGCGAAGCACGGTTGAACACATCTTTGTGCTTCGAAATATCATCGAACAATCATTGGAATGGAATGCAAGTCTGTATACCTGTTTTGTAGACTACGAGAAAGCATTTGACAGTGTCCACCGCGAAACACTGTGGAGGATAATGCACTCTTATGGAATACCATCCAAATTCATAAGAATGGTCAAATTGTTCTACAGCAACACCAAGTGTGCAGTGATCGATGGAGCAGGCAGATCGGAATGGTTTACCGTGAAAGCAGGTGTGAAACAAGGATGTGTAATGTCAGGGTTTCTCTTCCTGTTGGTAATAGATTGGATTATGTGTAGGACTACAGAGCAAGGTAACACAGGGATTCGATGGAAGATGATGAGACAGCTTGAAGACCTAGACTATGCCGATGACATTGCGCTCATTTCCAGCACATGGGCGCAAGCACAAACGAAGTTAGAAAGACTGGGGAGCAACAGTGAAGGTACGGGTTTGAAGATAAACATCAACAAAACGAAGATGCTTAGACTCAATACTAGGAGACAAGATCCTATAAAGATAAATGGCACTGATGTAGAGGATACAGACAGCTTTGTCTATCTCGGGGCCATTGTTAACAACTTGGGTGGTGCCGAACAGGACATTCGGAGTAGGTTAGGTAAAGCTAGAAGTGTTTTTCATAGACTTTCAAAGGTGTGGAGAACAGGTGATTTCCGCCGGGAAACTAAGTTGAGGATCTTCAAGTCGAACATCATTGCTGTCCTATTATATGGATGCGAGACTTGGAGAATGACAAAAGCAGATGAAAAAAGGCTTGACACCTTCCTTCACAAATGCCTAAGGAAAATCTTGAAAGTCCATTGGCCTATGCGTGTCTCAAATGATGAAATTCGGAGAAGAGCGGGAATCGAAAAGATCAGTTCACAAGTACGACGCAGGCGATGGAAGTGGATAGGTCATGTTCTGCGGATGGCACCAAACCGAAACCCATATGTGGCATTATCCTGGGCACCAAGCGGGAAAAGAAGCAGAGGACGGCCAAGGGAAACATGGCGGAGAACGGTGGAGAAGGAACGAGCTGAGCTGGGACTAAAATCGTGGGCTGCAGCAGCAGCTGTGGCCAAAAATAGGGACAGATGGCGGGCATTGACGTCCGGCCCTATCCCCCACCTGGGGGCAAGGAACTAAGAGAAGAAATTTGACTATGAGGTCAAGACTTCTTTGAGGTGATAGTTTGAGGCTGTGTCAAAGTATCATCACCTGATGGGAATCTTAAGCTCACAGTCCATTTAATATTGTTAAATAGATTTGTACTTAAATTTTCTTCAAACCATGATTTACATGTACCTTACCCTGGGTGCCAGAGGATTTTTTTTGTAGTGAAGCTGCGATTGTTAGGGGCAAAGCCGTGATGGAGATCCTGGCTTCGCTGCTCACAATCGCAGCTTCGCTACAAAAAAAAAAAAAAACCCTCTGGCACCCAGGGTAAGGTACATGTAAATCATGGTTTATAATTCTATTTAACAATATTATTGGATTGTGAGCTTAAGATTCCCATCAGGTGATGATACATTGATACAGCCTTAAACTATCTCCTCGAAGAAGTCTTGACCAATGTAGCTTAGTAGCAACAGGAGCTTTGTTCATTATTTGATCAATGTTTACATGACATCCACTTTCCATCTCATCAAGAAAGAATGAAAATAAAATGGGTGGAGAGATCTCTGCTTAATAAATAAAAGATTTTTATTTTTTCATGTATCCAGTTATTGACAGTGAATTTTGTCATCACTTGTTGATACACAGCTACTTTGACAATGTTCTGACAAAGTTAATGATCAATAACAGGACAGATGGATGAAAAACTGATATCAATTTGTTAAACCGATAAAGATATGGTTGTTAGTCTTTTGTGACTGATGGAGTCATTGAACTGGTAACATAATTTTTAAATATTTTTTTGTCTGTCTTAGGTGGTTACAGTACATGCTGGCATATACGCCCCCACACCGGCATGCAATGCTATGATTTGGATAATGCAACCTGCTTCTTCCATCTTTAACATAGATTTTAAGAGTATCAGTGGACCTGTCCAAATGTGATTTCTCTACTGGTAATGGAAATTATTGCAATAAAGATATGAAGCCACTCTTGCATGATAATCATTTCTTCCTTGACAGTAAAGACTTGCAACCTGACCAAAAGTTGCATACTGTAAGAGATTTGCATACTTAGTCAAATATCAAATGGAAAGCTTTTAAAGTACACCAGTTTGTATTATTTTTGTATTTATTGCTCCTCACTTCCTCACTTAAAAATACATTTGGTATATTGTTGTACTGAGAAGAATATAATTTGGAAAATTTATGGGAAGTGTTTCCATAAAAAAAATATCCAGCTCAGATGCAGTAACACTATTCTCCTTTCTGTGGTGTTTCAGTCTATGTGATCAAGTGAGAAATTCTGTTGACCTACATGAGTTAAAAAATGTAGGAGCTGTTCGGTAAAAATAATTTGTTGAGTGTTTTTATCTGAGTGTTCATTTTCCCTTGAACAAATATATTTTCCTAATGAGCAGTTCCTTCAAACCATTTTATTAATGGGTTGTTTATTTTCTTTTCCTTTTTGGGTTGAGAATTCCAGTAAAAAGATCACAAGGTACAAAGGAAGGATCCCCTTATTTTTTCTCAGGAGAGTAGATGATAGATTTTCAACAACATTTTAGAACCAGATGAAGGGAAGTCCCTAAACAACAGATTTCCCTACCCTTCCATGCACTTCATGAAACTTGTCAGAATTCCCTTACCCTTTCATAGTTAAACCTGAAACCAGAAAAAGGTACCTGTTAGGCTTTTGAAAGGGTGAATCCCCATCAGGGAGTCCTCCCACATACACAAGTCAGGAACTCTTGACAACTGATGAAGCCAGCCTTTAGACAGGTCTGAGGCAGCAGCTTCAATTTTTGAGTACAAACTTGTTGCTCTCTGTCAACTTAAGTTCGGAACTTTTTCTCCGCTGATCTCAGACACTACTAGCTTGCAATCAGTTTCACAACACTAACAATGTCACTCAGTCTGGTTGTTCAGTTCCACTGCACCATGTTCCATACAACCTTGTTCCCAGGACCTTTGTCTGTTACAGAAGTTAGAGCACTATGGTGTCAGAGGGAAAAGTCTCACATGGTTCCAGAACTACCTAGGATCTCGTACACAACGAGTACGATTTGGACAGGACTTGTCACCAAGCCTCCCCATTGAGTATGGTGTTCCACAGGGATCCCTGCTGGGACCACTGCTTTTCGTTATACACATCAATGACTTGCCAAGCTGTCTCAAAAACACGCACATCAGTATGTATGCTGATGATACAGTCATCTATTATTCGGGTGCAAACCCAAAGGAGATAAAGAAGGCCCTACAAGAAGAGTTAGAGCGGGTTGTAACTTGGATGGAAATAAATCGACTGGTTCTGAACAAAGAGAAAACAAAGGGAATGCTTTTCGGGACGAGACAAAGGTTGGATGCTGTTGCAAACTTTTACATCACCATAAGTGGTACCAATGTTGAGATGGTCAGTAAATTCACATACTTGGGCGTTACCCTCGATGAGGAACTGAAATGGAAAGCACACGTTGAAGATGTTCACAAGAAAGTATCCAAGCGACTCGGTCTCCTCAGACGAATACGCTCCAGTCTCACTTTACGAGCAGCACAAGCGGTATATAAATGTATTATTGAACCAATTTTTAGTTACGCAGACACAGCCTGGGGTGAACTACCCGAGAGCAGCATCACTAGTCTACAACGATTACAAAATCGAGCCGCGAAAATCGTCACCTGTCAGAAAAGTACAAGGACAGCCCGAAATATTGTAAATTGGCCAGTTTTAGAAACACTGCGAAAAATACACAAATGTATTTTGGTATACAAATGTTTACGGAATTTCGTTCCTATATACTTAAAAAACTATTTTAAAGTAAACAATGATGTACATAATTATAACACTAAGCAGAGGAGAAATATTCACCCAAATAAAACAAATCTTGTTCTTGGGGGACGAACTTTTAAAAATTCAGGACGTTTAGTTTTTAATTCACTGCCAAGCGAAATCAAAGAGGCAAGTTCTCTAGCAATTTTTAAACGCCTTCTTAAAGGACATTTTATCTGATTTTTTTTTCTTTTTTTCTTTTTTTTTCCGTTCTGTAATTTTTAGCTAATTTTACTTAACCTTGTAAATTCTATTGTAAATGTGTATATGTGAGTTTTATTGAACCCAGGGCCCTTAAGGATACCAGCTTTGCAGCTGACTGGGCTACCCTGGTTAAATAAAGTTGTCTTGTCTTGTCTTGTCTTGCCTTGGGAACAAAGATGTGTTTCATGGTCACTCATCATTGTCAGAAATGATAATAATAATACCAACAACAATAATAATAATAATAACAATAACAATAATAATAATAATAATAATAATAATAATAATAATAATAATAATAATGATAATAATAATATAAATAAACTAAAATCAACTTTATTCATAAACCTAACTGCCATACACTGAGTTCAATAATAATAATGATACATAAGATGTGAATTTACATGTAGTAAAATACATGTGAACTAGAAATCGGTTCCCCTCTGTATTTTTGTATGAAAAGACTTTGAAAATACTACACATGTGTACTTAAAAAGGTATAGTATTTCCGAAGTAAATTTAAAAAACCTTTCAATAGTAATCATAAGAATTACAACTTTCTTGATTGTAATTGGTTTAAAAAAAACTGCTATTTTTATCTAATTCACTTGCCAAGTTATTATTGGACAGCTTGTTATCAGATAGTTCAATAAGCCATTCACATCAAAGTTGATGTTTCAGTCAATCAATCATTCAAAGTTGTGGCCAATCACATAAAGTTGTAGTTAAAATCAACCAATCACATTCAAAGTTGCTGTTTAAATCAACCAATCACAAGCAAATTTCCCTTTCTTTCATAACTTGGCCATTCTCAGAAATTGTAACTTTCATGAGTAATAAGACTGTGTTGTTCTATTCAGTCTGTGATCGTACTAGTGCGTGGTCGTCCGATTTTGTTAATATTACTTGTATGATTACAGACCAATTCAAATTAGAACCCACTCAGTCCTATTACTATTAATAATAAAAAAATATTTAGTGTCATTTCCCTAATTTAACTTGAAGAATTCACCAGCCTGACAGTGTCATTGTGGCTATTACCTGTTCCCAGACTTCCTTTTATGGCTGGGTGTTGGGGCATGATATTTCAATACTGTTTGCAAACAGTTTGTTACATGTAACATGGCACAATGAAAGAGTGATAAATTAAAATAATTGAACTCTAAAAGAGAGAATTTTCAAAATTGCCAGTATTCTCTCATTTCCTGGGACTGAAATGTCTTGATGTTATCTTATATAGAGAAAGCACACTGAAAATAAACAAAATGTATGAGTAACCTTTCAAACTAAGTTGCAAATATGATAGCTAATTATTAAAAGATAAGGAACCTGGTCTGCAAACAAGGCAAATGAGAGGGTCTGAAGAAATAAAAGGTGCATTGCTCGACCTCATAGGATTGGGGGGAGGGTATTGATTGATAGTGTCACTGGTACTTAATACTGTTGAAACAGAAAACTGATAATGTTATAACTACAATAAAAAACATGAAATGCCCAAATAATAATGATAATAGTGATGATGATAATAGTGATGATGATGATAATAACTTTGTTAATGTGCCGGGTAAAATAAATAGCAGTTTCCAACTAAGTATGAACGCCTATCAACGATGTTAAAAACTAATAGTACCCCCATTTCCCTAAATAATTCTCTCTATAATCCCACCCACAAACCTAAAAGTAATTACAATATTAAGAATTACAAAGAGTACAGTTAATACAATATTATTATTAGGTAAGATATGTTTGGCAAGGTCTACCTTCCAGATCACTCTTTTAAATCGATGTATCGTTTTAAGTTCTCCGAGTTTCCTATCAAATTACTGACTCACCCATTTAAACATCCTCTTGTTTATTTTTAAGGGGTTCATGGGTCCCCTCTGTGGCGAAGCCTTAAAAGGGATTCACAAGGGAAAAGTTAACATATCTCTGTTTAGGGTTCAAAACCAATCGTAACAGAATCTGTTACACCAGTCTGAATCAGAAGTGAGAACTTGACTTCGTGTTAGTATCGATCAGCAAGAAAGTTGCGCAAAGCGCGTTATATGTATGGGTCTCTTCTTGCAGTGATACGATCGGATACCTCAAATCCCTCAAATACTCAAGTAGTGTTTGTCAAAGGTAAATTTGAAAAAATGGGCTTCTGTTAAATAGGTTCTCCCACGTCTAGAAAACTGTCATTGCGTTTTTCTAATAGTGTAATGCTTACCCAAGAGAATAGGCTATTTGAATTGAGTACAACTTACCTAGAATTCATTATTTCCACGCAAACGATGGCTCCTGCGCAATTCAGCGACGAAGAAACGACGACATTTCGTGAAAACACACTCCTTCAAAACAACGTGTTTTTGAATAAATAGTTGCCCTGTTCTTCAAACAAACGATATGGCGAGGAAAAAGACAAAATTTTGTTTATTATGGCCAAATTTAACGTTAGAAATATCCGGCCGATTACGAAATATTCGTATTTTAATTACAGGGTTTACAATAATGTCGTAGTCAAATTTGATTTTGCCGCTCAGCTCGCTTTTTAACCGGATGTGACGTCACTTTTCGTTGGATGATCCATATACGAAAAATGTGCCAGGCGTCGTAGAGTGTTCTCCCCCGCCCC
>JAHPZR010050775.1:0-15000 GCA_019787425.1 Platygyra sinensis | reverse complement strand
TTCACGCGGATTGCAGCGGAAGCCAACCTGACATATGACCTATGTCCTTCCAAAACCACAGGATTTTTGCTTAGCGAAATATTCAAAGATCCTCAGATCGTACCATACAAAAGGGACAGATCCTTAGAGATATACTAGTTGGAACAAAACTTCTTATAGCGGCTATTACACGCGGATGGGAGTTGCGTAGGCCTGTTACCCCATTCAGTGTTGTCGCTCGCTGAATGAATCCAACAATAAGCTTCATTACATAATGACTGGTGTGCCAGAAAACTGACCTAGTTTGGCCGGTATTTCTTGAAAATATTTCAGGACCACGAATGTGTGGACATTGAATCTTGGACTCAAAAATATAGGCAACTTACCTTGTAATGCATTTGCCGATTGACCGTCGCAGGCGATAAAAATACCGGGCCTTACGTACGTCAGGCAAACATTAGGCGGGGATGAATAAAATCGTTGTCCTCTTCAATGTCGATATCATGTCGTTCGAATTCAAGCTTGAATTTTTCTTTAGGTCTTGCAGAAGTCTTTTTTGAAGACGCAGTCTTGCCACAAAATCGACATAAATTTGCTGTTTTGATTCTATGGGTACCAGCATCCGCCATCTCAATACCTAGGAACACATCAATTACAGATGTAAATATGGCCGCCGTTACGAACAGCACATCGCAAATCAAAATACCCCCGTGCACTTTTTTCACAGATCGTGCACAACACTAAAAACAGATTAAATCCTAAGTATATAGCGTGAAGATTAACGTCATATTTTTTGTGATTGTCGCAAAAATCTGCAAGCAACTTAAATCTAATGACAAAATGAAAAACATACCTGATCTGTAGGCAAACTTGCGAGGGCTGTTTCACTTTACGAGTAGCATTTTACATCGTTTACGCTGGTCTTCTGCCGCCATCTTCAAAACACGCGAGGCTCTTCCTTTCATGGTACTTATCGAATGGAATAATGGGTAAATTACCCTAGCATAATCGAACAAATAACGAGCAAAGCGAAGTGAATACGAAAATTCCCGATTTTTGAAATGGCCGCCATTATATGACGTCACATGGTTATCAAATCTGATAACGATCCCGGACTGTTTGATTTATTATGGTATTACCTTTTTATATGGATTTAATGTAAATTAAAAGTTGGGCACTTTGAGGAGTTCTAAACAGTGAACTGAAATTGATATAACTTCACCACTCTAATAATGATCGGTCCCTAAAGTGACAGTAGATGTTTTACCATTGTTATGTTCTGTCTCTACAGCATAAATCCTAGTAATTTTATGAAAAAAAAAATTACACGTCCCTTAATGTTGAAGTTCATAATTAAAATTTACCTCTTTGACAGTGACAGCATTGTTTCAGATTATCTCGAAAAATGTCAATATCAATAATCCGACTTCCATGGGGAATGCACTCTTCTCTCGACGCGGCCGCCCGGCATTTAAAAAACAAGGACGAAAAATATTTAGCTCGCGTGCCACTAAACAAAGTAATCAAAAATGGATCTCGCATTTTGAACCGTACCTCAGCAGCTCTTGTTAAGCGTTTAGACGGTGGCTGGTTTTCATCCGATGAGTTTTTAAACTCGAGTTTTGTTTTGGCTGCCCAACTTTTGAAGCCTTCTTTTAACTTCTTGCAGTGGTGCTCGGCGCGTATATCTTTTTCCTTGCTCTTCGCAAAGCGACCATTAGAACTGAGCACATTGAAGCGGTATGGAGGATTATCTTGTTCACTGGTGTTCAAATATGGGAATTCCCCTTTGGCGATTTCTGTTCGTTTTCTGTAGCGTTCACGACTCCCTTGATCGATGGTTGTGAGAATCAAATTTGTTCAGAACAGCGGGAAATGATTTTTTTAAACCTTCGTTCGGACTCCAAAGAATTTGCAGCCTTCTTACGGATAAGGAAACATTTCGAAAAGATGATACGGTCACAAGTTTTTGACGTAAACAGAGTTTGCAAAGTTGGGAAGCCATGTTTGTTTACTTCCTGCGTGGGAGATCCGCGCGTCGGTCGCGCGATTTTTTTAAAGCTCGCGCCATCAGCCACTTTCTTGTAACCAGGTTGCGCGCGGTTAGGAAACTATATGAAGCCACCTTAAATAAAGGTTTTGCTTACTTACTTCGAGAGACTGTAGAAAATTTTGAAAAAGTTGTTTTATTGGGCTCCCTCCTACGCTATCGCCTTGTCGCTAACAGCTCAGCCTCACCTGATAGTCTCTTGTTTAAAATTAAATCGGACCAAGAAAATTTTGAGCGGTAAATTGTTTGTTTAACTGATGACAAGTTCAGTTTGCAAATATTAACGCGTGCGTTCGGGTTTTCAGACGACCATTACTTCAAAAAACCGAAATCAAGCGGTACTTTTGGTACTTTTGGTTTTTGTAGGATATGGGCGTGCTCCTTTGCTATTCGCTTGAGGAACTTTTGGTGAGGCGTCTCATGGAAAAATTCATTTGTTGGGCATAAACGCTTTGAGATTTTCTAATCAGCGCGTTAAGCGGGTCGCGGATAAATTGTTGCGGGTCTGAAATAACAGTAAAAATAGTAATAGAGTCCAGTACGTTTCGAATTTGCCTGACAACGCATATACAGGATTAGCCTCGACCTGAAAAAATATTCATAAATACCGGCGGGAAGGTTCCACAAATTTGAAAATTAAACAATACGCAGAGCTGTAAACAAGTCATCTTCTCTCGAATTTGTGAATATTTTACTTTGGGGTCGAGGCTAACCCTGTACAAATGCGTTTTCAGTGCTTTTATTCAGCGGTCATGGTGAATAGGCCACGTTCGATATATCAATATTCTAACTTGGCTCCGAGGCTTTCGGGTCAAACTTCTATATTTGGTGTTGTTTTCTTTGTATCTAAGTCTCTTTTGGGAATAGCCCTTTTAATTCACGGTTAGCTCTACTCATTTGCATTACAATAAATCCAGCATGTATGCGAGGCAATTTCAGGCTATTTTGCAGTTTTAGCCCGAAATTGCCTCGCATCCACGTTGGATTACATTGTAATGCAAATGAGAAAAACTAACCGTGAAAAGGGCTGTTGAGAGACAAAAGAAACTTGAAAAATTTGCAGTTTTGACCCGAAAGCCTCGGAGCCATGCTTGAATATTGATATATCGAACGTGGCCTATTCGAAACTGGACTATAGCTATTATATGGCTGTGTGTCACATTTTCCCATTAAGGTGGCTCAAAACAGTTTCCAGCACATTCCAAGACTTAGATTTTGATGGGTCATATTTAACACTCTTTATCAATTGATGTCCCAATCATGGTATCAAAAAAATGCCCAATCACTGGTGAACACGTTGGTATTATTTTCGTGACACAATAGGTTACCATAGCAACATTGTGACCTGCTAAAATACACCCTTAATTTCAGCTTTAAGCGCTTATATTTCAAAAACGGCACGGTGAAGTTTTTTTCTTATTATAGAATTTTGATAAGCAGGATAAGATGCAACTTTTGGCAAAGTTTTAAAAAATTATGTACATGGGGTACGGTTCAGAGCCACCTTAAATTTTCGAAAATTTAAGGTGGCTCTGAACCCCAAGTACAAATTCGCAAGTTTATGATATTTTGAAAGTTTAAATTTAAATAAATAAAAGGATTTAATCAAACTTAAGAAAAATTAACGAAATATTGCAAAAAGGTTTAAAAGGTATGTTACGAGTTCAAATTTAAATTGAAAACAAGATTAAATAAAAATAAATTAAACTTGGATAAAATAAGTTTAAAAAATTTAAATAAGAATTTGTTTTAAATTTAAATAAATTTTGGACATGAAGTTTAAATTTAAAAGCAAATAAGTTTAAATCAAATATAAATCAACAAGGATTAAATATTGCTACACATGGGCAGGCATGAACTGACAAAGTTGTGTGCAGTTTAGAAGTAAGCATCATTGATGCAGATGTAAAATAATGCAATCAAAAGCACATTGAGTAAATTTTTGCTGCCCTTGTCATTAAGTGTATAGAGATATTTTTATTTCAGATATATTATTTTTCTTAAGACACTAGGAGTAATTATCAGGGTTTTGTCCGTTCGAATATTTACATATGGAAATTGTGGTTGCTCAGCACATGCCACACTTGGTTTATTGTAGCTTGAATACCGAGCTTTCTGTGTCAGTTTCGAAGGTAGTAAACAACTCCCTCATAGTGATTCCGGGTTACCTGCATAAGTCCGCGAAATTTACTCCAAGCACTACTTTCCTTGAAAATTAAGTAACGGTCCATGTATGAAGGATAGCACACGCGGCAAGGAATGCAGAAAGGTGCTAACTTTTGCACAACTTTGCTATTGTTCTATCATACTTCTGATTGGCTAAATCAGTAAAATCTACCAAAACTTCGGGTAGCTGTGTAATTTATTTAGCCCTTATTGATCAAATATTTTCCTGTCAACAAAATCTATGCTAAGTCTAAATACCACAGTAATCCTATATGGGGAACATTGAAAAATTGGAAGCAATTATTGTCTTTGTTTACTACTGTTGTGATTGGTTGAAATTTTTCACAAAAGGGAAACAACATTTCAAAATAGAGTTTAAATACATTTTATTTCATAAACCTGCTTTCCATCAGTTGATAAATTCTTGGTCTGAAGACACAACCGTTTCAACGTGGGGAAATCCCTACTGCGCATGATTTTTGCATCATTAGCGCGCGCAAATGAGCGCGTGCACGTGCTAAACGTAAGAAATTTCCCACAAGCAAGGCTTGACAGCGAAATAAAAGCTCTTTAACCAGCATGGTGACCTATATTTTTTTATCGCATAATAATAGTGCCTATGTTATTCCTTTTTAATCTAAAGAAATTTTAAAAAAATTATCGGGAGGAAAAAAAGATATAGTTGAAAGCGTGCACAAAACCGTTACTCTAGGATGTAAAATTATGACCACGAAAACATCGACTCGACGAACGCATTTCGTCCACCTCGTTTTAAATGGTGCGATTTTTTCCACAAGTTTTATGTAATATTGTTCCATATGTTCCATACTTTCTTCCTGTCAAGTTTTCTTCCGAGTATTACTTCGATAAACTGTACTTTCAGCTACCGCAAAATGTAACAAAGACCAATGAATAACGCGCAAGATTAGCACGAGTACAGGAAAAAATGGGGCAAGATTGGCCCATCATATCTCTTTTGCGAGAATGGTGACCTATCTTTTTTATTTTAATTTTCGAAACAGTGCTTTTTAGGGAACATTCATAGAAAGTTTAAAAAAAATTCATCGGTAATTTTTATTTCTAAGGAATCACCTTAAGGACCGAAAGACACAAAAGCAGCGATATTTTAATGAAAAGGGACTATTTCAATGATCCCAAGAGATCTTCACTCAATGACGGCAATAGGCCATTTCTGAGTTGCCCTTTGCCTCTACATCAAAACCAGTCTAGGTGCGAAACCATTCATATAAAAATGTGTTGCGCCTGCGGGTTCATTTTCATGCAAATCAAATTCATCTTCATAAGAGAAGTTTCGTACGAGGACTCGTTTTGAAACCGAGGCGCATGTAACTTGAAAATGGCCTATTCCTGGTTTTCAGTGTCACACCATTCAAAATAAATCGAATATAAATCAAAACCGTTTAATAGATAAAGCTCAGAATCCGGGAAAAGAAAGAAGGTGAATATGCAAAGCCCCTCGCCAAGATTCAGGTCACAGCCAGGTTTCTTAAGCACGAAATACTGCGTATTTAATCTCTTTTTTCTGGTTCGGTGAGCGGGCGGAATTCAAACAAATCCTGCAATCTGATTGGTTCCGTGGAGGGGCGCGGAATTCTCTCATAACGGTGACCGCTACAGCGGGCGGAATCCATCGTGTTGATCTATTTTCGTGAATGAATTAGCGGTTATCGTCAATCTTTCGCCCTTTTTTCACTTCCAAAGACGATTAATTAACGCAAGTTTACCTCTATTCACCTTTAGATGGCAAGGAAAGTTACTGTAAGTAAATTCAATTGACGTTTTTGAAGCTGTGAGAGTTTGTTTGGTTGTTTGTTGCTCGGCGCTGTAATGGCGCGTAATCCTGTGTGTCTCTTTGTACAATTTTAAGTAAAAACTGAGTCAATTTCAGTCGAGTTTCCCTCTCTGATCGTTGCTGTACTTCATAGAATTACTGTGGAATACACTTAACGAATTTTCTCGTTATCTGCTACTCAATTTAGGGTAGAAAAGTCTAATTCAGTCGAGTGATTCGCAATGATCGACAAAAACTGTTTTTGTAGTACGACTTCAAACTTTGGACAAAATTCACACCTGGAAAACAATTTTGGAGACCTTAACTAGGGAACTAAATGCACTAGCATAAAGTAGTTCGAAAAAATTATGTTCTTTAATACATCTTTCTTCGTTTAGTATCTATTTATTACATGCGTTACAATGGGATTCTCTATCAACAAACAAAATGATCCTAAGGTTTAATAGCCTGGAATAGGGTGTCATTTTCGTGTTAGGGACTGTAAAAAGGAGTCAATTTTCCGCTTTCTTTCTCCTTAAATAGGGGTACGGGTTTTAAAAGAAACCTTTGCGTGCCCCCCCCCCAACTCCTAATCCAAAATTTCGCGGGAGTACCCCCCCTCCCCCCGGTCCAGATGGCACTGGAAAAGATCGTGACGCCAAAAGTGTAGGGGAAGCATCAAAAGTTCCAGAACAAGACAAAGGCTAGGCCAGATACCGGTTTATTCTGAAATGAGAATAAAAAAGATGAGGGAAATGACTGACTCTGTGTCAGAAGCTAAACATTTATTGGCTAATTAAAGATCGAAACCCTTCACTTCCTGAAAAAAAAAAATCACAACGAGGGACCACAGCAGTAGGCAAATTTTACCACGATCGATATACCTCCAAAAGCCACTCCAACAAAGGCCAAGCTAGGTAACAGCCTGACCTAATAATTATGAAAGTAAAAAAAATGAAGACACGAACGTTTAGGTCAGTAATTACAGTGAATTGCCAATGGCAAGCCCTATCAAGTTAATCCCTTACTGAGTATACTGGTGGAAACGACAGTGGCGAATCCAGACGTCCTGTCGAGATTTAAGCGGGGGGGGGGGGGGGGGCTGGGGGGGGTGTTGGATGTATTTGCCCTATTGGACTTTTCTCCCTTTCTATTCACATCTTTTTTTTACCCAAAGACAAGGAGCCCCCCCCCCCTCCCCTACACCCGCCACTGAATTTGGTTTCAAAGGAAAGCTTTCCGTGTCAGAGAAGTTTTTGTTTCTAAAACGGGCCCCCCCTCCCAAATCAGGGGGGGGGGGGGGGGAAATCAAAGACTGAATTAAACCCAGGCCGACTCTAAAGCATAGTGAGTCTGAACGAGTGAGTCTGGGCC
Source organism: Platygyra sinensis (assembly GCA_019787425.1). Taxonomy (NCBI): domain Eukaryota; kingdom Metazoa; phylum Cnidaria; class Anthozoa; order Scleractinia; family Merulinidae; genus Platygyra; species Platygyra sinensis. The sequence continues at coordinate 7,639 of JAHPZR010050775.1, read as the reverse complement.
TACCTTTAAAATACTTGTGATCGATGGGCATATCTTCAAGAGTTGATACACTCGATGTGTCTGTCATTTCGGCAGAAAGAATTTTGTAGAAATTGAAACTGGAATAAATCGTATAATTATATAACTTGCGGAAAGCTAGTTATACGAATAAGAGATTAAGAGAAAGTTAGAAATATTTTAACACTGTCTACCAGCTGGTTAAGAAGTTAAAAACACTTAATTTAATGGCCATCTGGTCGGGCTATCTTTTTTAACTCCCAAATTGGCATAAATATGGCGTAAACTTATCCTTTGGATACTTGGAAGATGATTGCAGGTCAAAAATTCTAAACACAAAACTTAGAAATTAATGCACGCAGCCCAGATGGTGCACGACAGCGTCCTGGACGATATGAGATGTGGTAAAAGAAAGGAACGAGTTTCGGCAAAGTAGTTGAAAACATCACTCCCGCATTACTTTTATTAAGCAATATTCCCTTTACAAGAAGTGGAAGATTCCATCATAGTTAGTAGAGGGGACCCCTCTTCTAACTATGATAACACCAAATAAATCAACTGAGTAATCCGAAAATTAAAACAAATATTACTAAGGCCTATTCCCAGCGTTGTTACTGCCGTGGCGAACTCAAATGAATTTGGCCCAACAGTTCGCCAAATCGCGCCAAATTGAAATTACATCAGAAACAACAAAACAAACCGAAGTAAATAAAAAAAATTATGACTTCAAGAGCACGCGGTCTGAACCCACGTAGCGTTCCTGCTGTGCGCATCAGCAACGCCTGCCGTGCTAAGAACTTAACTGATTCAGCCTGCCGAACTGAGTGGTTACTTCCATGCTTAAGTCGAATTTGGTTTTTAAATTTAGTTCAGCTCGGCAATGGTGCATAAGCCAACGGCACATGGATAGTTATAAGAACTTCTTAACTCCCGAGTTAAGTAAGAAAGCAGAATTTCACTTTTTATTCATCTGCCACGAGTTACGTATCTGGAAATGCCGAGCTTTTGATTGTCTCTACCATTGACTGAATGCACTGATTTATACGAGTTGCGATCGTTTTCATTGAACATCTTTCTGCAGCAGTTTTTTTTTGTTATGCAGAGCAAGACGTGAGCTAAGCTAACACTGCAAGCTAATTCGCAAACCGTAATTTACCCAAACAGCAAAAGGCTTTACATAAAACTGATATTCGCACCACGTAGAGTTTTTCATATAGCGTAAGGAACATTAGCTGGAAACACAAGATAAACAGACAAACAAACAACTTGAAACTAAACAGCGGGGAAACACAACACCTACCAGACCAAAGATTACAATGAGCAGAACAACTCCCCGCGAATCACAGCCGCAGCAGCAGGTACGAACCAAGATTGCCATAAACGTTTTCCGCCGTAATGATCGCCTAAGCGTGCAGTAAAGGTTCTCGTGAAACGTAGCGTAGGGCGCAGCGAAATGAACACCTTTTAAGCTGCGTCTGCAACTCAGTCTAACTCCAGGTGGTGTGCACGTGGGTGCTACAACCGCGATGCACACAAACTATTGATGGTCCTGAGATTTTAGTTTCATGATGTTTAAGAACAGCTGAAAAATAGTGACCATGTATACAAATTTTGGCTCAAAATGGGTCCTTGGTTTTGTAATAGACTACGTTTGAATTTCTAAACTTTTGCGCGATGCGGCATTTTACATGACGGCCGAGAGAGCTGTCATGTTAGTTAAAACAGTGACTTATTTCGGGGAATGTGGCTATCTGAACAGTTCATGTATTACAAGAAGTATTATTATAATATTATTGAGCTCCTCAAGAGATAAATTAACGCTTTTATAGCAAAACTCAGTGACAGATGTTTTGTTTGGTTTCCGGCCGCCAGTTGGAGCGCGCCCGCGGATGGGCCCCTGCAGCATGGCGTCTCCATACAAATCTCTATGAACATTCGTAGAACATATATATGTTATTGGCCGGCTGGGAGGTCCGTATAGGGAAAAACTGTGACCGAGGTCTTGAAAATGCTGCCCGAGGCCGCAGGCCGAGGGCAGCATTTTCAAGCCCGAGGTCACAGTTTTTCCCTATACGGACCGACCCTAAGCCGGCCAATAACATTTTTATCTTTTTTTCTTGACGTAAACTGGCTTACAAGTGCGTCTGTTTACGCAACTTTGCCATTGCAATCGGCTTACGCGCCGTCTACAACCATTCGCAAAAAATCTAACGAGCGAAAGAACGAGTAAATCAGATACTATACGAAGAAGATGTATTAAAGAACATAATTTTTTCGAACTTACTTTATGCTAGTGCATTTAGTTCCCTAGTTAAGGTCTCCAAAATTGTTTTCCAGTGTGTGAATTTTTGTGCAAGTTTGAAGTTGTACTACAAAAACAGTTTTTTGTCGATCATTGCGAATCACTCGACTGAATTAGACTTTTCTACCCTAAATTGAGTAGCAGATAACGAGAAAATTCGTTAAGTGTATTCCACAGCAATTCTCTAAGTACAGCAACGATTAGAGAGGGAAACTCGACTGAAATTGACTCAGTTTTTACTTAAAATTGTACAAAGAGACACACAGGATTACGCGCCATTACAGCGCCGAGCAACAAACAACCAAACAAACTCTCACAGCTTCAAAAACGTCAATTGAATTTACTTACAGTAACGTTTCCTTGCCATCTAAGGTGAAGAGCGGTAAACTGCGTTAATTAGTCGTCTTTTGAAGGAAAGTGAAAAAATGGGCGAAAACGCATTGACGATAACCGCTAAGTGCATTCACCGAAAAGAGATCAACACGGGGATGGATTCCGGCCCGACTGTGTAGCGAGTCCGTATGAGGAGAATTCCGCCGGGCAAGGAGCACCCGACCAATCAGATTGCAGTACCAGGATTTGTTGAATTCCGCCCCGCTCGTATTTCGTGCTTAAGAAACCTGGCTGTGACCTGAATCTTGGCGAGGGGCTTTGCATATTCACCTTCTTTCTTTTCCCGGATTCTGAGCTTTATCTATTAAACGGTTTTGATTTATATTCGATTTATTTTGAATGGTGTGACACTGAAAACCAGGAATAGGCCATTTTCAAGTTACATGCGCCTCGGTTTCAAAACGAGTCCTCGTACGAAACTTCTCTTATGAAGATGAATTTGATTTGCATGAAAATGAACCCGCAGGCGCAACACATTTTTATATGAATGGTTTCGCACCTAGACTGGTTTTGATGTAGAGGCAAAGGGCAACTCAGAAATGGCCTATTGCCGTCATTGAGTGAAGATCTCTTGGGATCATTGAAATAGTCCCTTTTCATTAAAATATCGCTGCTTTTGTGTCTTTCGGTCCTTAAGGTGATTCCTTAGAAATAAAAATTACCGATGAATTTTTTTTTAAACTTTCTATGAATGTTCCCTAAAAAGCACTGTTTCGAAAATTAAAATAAAAAAGATAGGTCACCATTCTCGCAAAAGAGATATGATGGGCCAATCTTGCCCCATTTTTTCCTGTACTCGTGCTAATCTTGCGCGTTATTCATTGGTCTTTGTTACATTTTGCGGTAGCTGAAAGTACAGTTTATCGAAGTAATACTCGGAAGAAAACTTGACAGGAAGAAAGTATGGAACATATGGAACAATATTATATAAAACTTGTGGAAAAAATCGCACCATTTAAAACGAGGTGGACGAAATGCGTTCGTCGAGTCGATGTTTTCGTGGTCATAATTTTACATCCTAGAGTAACGGTTTTGTGCACGCTTTCAACTATATCTTTTTTTCCTCCCGATAATTTTTTTTTAAATTTCTTTAGATTAAAGAGGATAACATAGGCACTATTATTATGCGATAAAAAATATAGGTCACCATGCTGGTTAAGAGAAAACGAGCTTTTATTTCGCTGTCAAGCCTTGCTTGTGGGAAATTTCTTACGTTTAGCACGTGCACGCGCTCATTTGCGCGCGCTAATGATGCAAAAATCATGCGCAGTAGGGATTTCCCCACGTTGAAACGGTTGTGTCTTCAGACCAAGAATTTATCAACTGATGGAAAGCAGGTTTATGAAATAAAATGTATTTAAACTCTATTTTGAAATGTTGTTTCCCTTTTGTCAAAAATTTCAACCAATCACAACAGTAGTAAACAAAGACAATAATTGCTTCCAATTTTTCAATGTTCCCCATATAGGATTACTGTGGTATTTGGACTCAGCATAGATTTTGTTGACAGGAAAATATTTGATCAATAAGGGCTAAATAAATTACACAGCTACCCGAAGTTTTGGTAGATTTTACTGATTTAGCCAATCAGAAGTATGATAGAACAATAGCAAAGTTGTGCAAAAGTTAGCACCTTTCTGCATTCCTTGCCGGGTGTGCTATCCTTCATACATGGACCGTTACTTAATTTTCAAGGAAAGTAGTGCTTGGAGTAAATTTCACGGACTTATGCAGGTAACCCGGAATCACTATGAGGGAGTTGTTTACTACCTTCGAAACTGACACAGAAAGCTCGGTATTCAAGCTACAATAAACCAAGTGTGGCATGTGCTGAGCAACCACAATTTCCATATGTAAATATTCGAACGGACAAAACCCTGATAATTACTCCTAGTGTCTTAAGAAAAATAATATATCTGAAATAAAAATATCTCTATACACTTAATGACAAGGGCAGCAAAAATTTACTCAATGTGCTTTTGATTGCATTATTTTACATCTGCATCAATGATGCTTACTTCTAAACTGCACACAACTTTGTCAGTTCATGCCTGCCCATGTGTAGCAATATTTAATCCTTGTTGATTTATATTTGATTTAAACTTATTTGCTTTTAAATTTAAACTTCATGTCCAAAATTTATTTAAATTTAAAACAAATTCTTATTTAAATTTTTTAAACTTATTTTATCCAAGTTTAATTTATTTTTATTTAATCTTGTTTTCAATTTAAATTTGAACTCGTAACATATCTTTTAAACCTTTTTGCAATATTTCGTTAATTTTTCTTAAGTTTGATTAAATCCTTTTATTTATTTAAATTTAAACTTTCAAAATATCATAAACTTGCGAATTTGTACTTGGGGTTCAGAGCCACCTTAAATTTTCGAAAATTTAAGGTGGCTCTGAACCGTACCCCATGTACAGAACTCTTTTAAACTTTGCCAAAAGTTGCATCTTATCCTGCTTATCAAAATTCTACAGTAAGAAAAAAATTCACCGTGCTGTTTTAAAATATAAGCGCTCAAAGCTAAATTTAAGGGTGTTTTTTAGCAGGTCATAGTGTTGCTATGGTAACCTATTGTGCCACGAAAGTAATACCAATGCGTTCACCAGTGATTGGGCAGTTTTTTTGATACCATGATTGTAGCATCAATCAATAAAGAGTGGTAATTATGACCTAATCAAATTCTAAGTCTTGGAATGTGCTGGAAAGTGTTTTGAGCCACCTTAAATCAGATACAAATTTGCAAATTTAAATGATATTTTGAATGTTTAAATTTAAATGGATAAAAGGATTACATCAAACTTCAAAAACTCATGAATAATTCAACGGACTAACAGCCTATCAAAACACCGATAAAGCGTCGCGTGCATGAGCTTTATATCCCTACAAGACACTCCTCGTTAGTATTCTTTATATAAAGAATACTGCTAAGGCATAGTTCGTTTTTCTTGTATGCTAATATCCTCCCCTCACAATTTGAACCTTTGTTCGGACTCCCAAGACCACACTTTTTGTGGAATGTTTTTGAAGCCGTTCAAAACACTCCCAGCACGTGTTTTGTCGGATCTAAACCCAATGAAACACTCCTGCTCATTTTTTAAACATTACTTAAGCAAATTAACGAAATAGTGCAATAAGGTTTAAAAGAGATTTTAAAAGTTCAAACTTAAATGGAAACGCAAGATTAAATAGTAAATTTAAACTTGAATTAAATAAGTTTAAATGGTTTAAATAAGAATTTTTTTGAAGTTAGATAAATTTTGGACATGAAGTTTAATTTAAAAGCAAATAAGTTTAAATCAAATATAAATCAACAAGGATTAAATATTGCTACACATGGGCAGCATATTTAGTTCTTGACATTAACTAATTCCTGATTCACTCCCAAGCGTCGCTCTTCCTATCACCGGCGCTTTCGTCGCGCTCTCCTCCGAAATCCAATGGTGCCTGGGAACGACTTACCGTTTATTTCTTCAAAAAATGCATGCAGTATGCTAAAACAGCAAAAATACAAAAAACGCAACTGAACGTGTTGCCTTAAAGTTTGTCGACAATTTCATTCAACCGGAACTTCAAGGAAACTTTGCATACCGTGGAGCTTGCATCTGTGCATAAATTAAAAACAATAAATAGATAAAATATATAAACAAACACATCGTTATGTTCGTGCTAAAGAGAAGGAGCCAGGGTTTAACTCTTAAAGTGAGGTTTGCAAATATAAGGAAGCCTTCTATGGTGCTGCTTAGCGCTATAATCCAAGAGGTTAAATTAACCCGATTTGCACCTTGTTATTTGCAAATTTGTTTCTAACTTTTCTTTCTTTTCTTTGTTGGCGCGAAATGAACTTTAACATGCGATTAGTGCATGTGACAACAAGAAAACAAAAAGGAACTAGCTGGAGGAGGTCAAGCGCAGGAATGAAGTCAACATAATTTTGTCTCTACTGTCGGTACAAAATTAAAACTACAGTTTTCAATCTCAGGAGTGTTTCTTCAAACTAAGCAACGTCTCAATAGAAAGCCGCAAACAAAACCAGTGTGATGCCCTGGCAGGCGATCTTGAGTTCTATCTTGGGACAATTTGATCATTTTTGTTTTGCATCGCCACTCCTAGTAACTTGTACACGCGCTTTTTTAATGATTACAATAAAATCCATGATGCATGAAATGCTAAGACCGCATGAACAAAACAATCTTTGAGAAGCAAGCGTTTTGCATAAAGAACCCGTCTGAGCTAGAGTGTAATAACGTACGTCAGAAACACGGGGGAACACATACCATAGTTCAAGCTTATACACTTTTGACGTGATTTTATCACACAACCTGCCATACAAGCTTTTGACTCGAAGTTATTCAAGTCAAATGGAGAGTGTTTCGTAATTGTCACATTATACTGGCAAATGCCACCACAAACACAAAATGGAAATAAATTGGATAAAAAAACATTCTATAACAGAGCAAATTTTTTAATTACCACGACAACGCAAACGGATTCTTAGTCACGAAGGGTTTGAATGTACGAGTACACCACGATCATGAGGTAGATCTAGGAGAAAATAAAAACATTTTATCACATCCCAGTGTAGAAATAACACAACAAAATATAGGTTCATGTCAAGGGAATATGCTAATTAAGAAAGTGTAGATAACTCACCGCGAAGAACCACCATAGAATATTCAGCGCAAAGACAAACTGGAACTGCAAAGAAAAAATATCTAATTAACCCACGATCATCTGCATTTTAACTGGTATGAATTCTGTTTTTACAGTATTTGGAGGCGTCGATTAGTTTCGATTCGTACACAGAAGCATAGCTGCTGTAGCTGTTATCTTTTCCACTACACTCCTTTTTTAAGAATAGGCCTTATCACGAGTTCACTTACCTAAATAAATCTCCAGTTGTACTAATTAAACGGGATTAAAATAAAATTAAACGTGGAA
>JAHPZR010050773.1:7500-15196 GCA_019787425.1 Platygyra sinensis | reverse complement strand
TTCTCTATTTAAGCTTACTTCTCACTTTAATACTGCACCCAACACAATAATTATTTTGTATCCAGGTTAATTTGCATTAAAAATGTGCTTCACATTATTTTCCAACATTGTAGCAGTTTCCGAAACAAAACTGACTTGTGTTGGAGGCCCATTGGAGGCGTGGCATAGATGAGATAGAATAACTGGTATTTCGAGTTACTTAAAATCAGGGGTATATGTTTTAAAAGGCATGAAGAAGGTCAGTCTAGGAGATGTGAGAATCAAAGAAAATATGTTTGACAACTATATTTTATTTTTTGGACATACCCGACACTTTTTGAGGGTGTAGGGAAGTGGGAACCTGGGTGAAAAGGGGTGACAGCTAGTGCTAAGAGGCAGGTATTAGGTGGAGACGGTAAGAAGCGGGGGAAAAGGATGATTTAGGTGGGGCAGGCGGGCACTTGACATGAAATAAGGCTACATGGGGAAAAACGGGGTGGGAAGTGCCCTCCTCCCTGATAGACCCGAGACACCTCGGTCATCTGGTCAGCAGTCTTTCAGGTATCATATATGAAGTACCTAGTAGTAAAGATATTAATTTCGCGGGAAATTTACATCGTCCAGGGAAGAGCCCGTCATTTTGACTCGGATAACGATAAGGTTTTGTCAGGGTTGGATTCTGGAATAGTCAAGATGGTACAGATATTGATATCAATGTAAGCAGTTTGTGACGTTGAGTTTGACTGAACGTGTTACGTTTGGCTTAACTGCTGAATACCCCTCCACTCCAAAAGAGATCTCGAAAAGTGCGGCTACGCGGCTACGCGGCTACGCATTCACTGCTTAGCCACGTAGCCGCGTAGCCCACTTCTTTCCTTACTAACTTATTTTGAAGGGAGAGGGGTGTGTCTTCACAACTGCGTAGCCACGTAGCCGCGTAGCCACTTTTTTTTCCTACTACATATACCAAGGGAAGGGAAAGTCTTGACTACTGCGTAGCCGCGTAGCCGCGTTGCCGCGTAGCCAACACCAGACAAGTATGACATACATGTATTTCTCGTTATTAAAGACGTTAGCGGGAGACAAACTGCGTATCCATGTAGCCAGCTTTTTCAGGGTATAACTTCAAGATGGAGGGGTATTCAGCAGTTACTCCACGAATTTTCTGTGAGGTTTCAGCGTGTTTACGCTTCGTTGTATTAAATTTTGCCTACTATGCTTGATCGCGCGAACTTGATTTGATCGATCGTGTATTATAATCGTTGTTAAATGATTATTACAGGGCTCCAGGCGTTGATAACTGGACGATAATTGAACTTCAAGGAACATTGGAGACAAAGGAAGACGTCAGTTTGGAAGGGAAGGCCATCGGTGACTTGCACTTCGATGGAAAGGTCGGTGAAACCATAGTTAACTATGGTCGAGGATTCTGTAACGTGATGGATGATCAGCACAGTAGTAAACTTGTATTGTTCACTTGTGAAATTCCTAATATTTTACTGAGGATGTACTTGCCTTACGAACCTCGTTGCGACTGTCAACAAGCTTTCTAGTAGTACAGAAGGCGTAAATTGCTTGTCGCCATTATATACCATGCATTACGAATCCTGTTCACAGGCTATTTTTAGTTTCGATTTCCCAACCCTGTCACTATAGTTAGTAGTCACCCAGGCATAGTTTTCACTGTTACCGTTTAGCGGTAACCTTGTTCTAGGGCTCTGTCTCCTCTTAAAGACCAAGGGAGGCAGAAGAGAGAGAGTCTGAGAACAAGGTAGCTGTGGAAGGACAGAGAAGTTACCTCGGATGGGTTGCTAGTCCATTAGCAGGTGCCCCCCCCCCCCACCCCTAGTATTTTATCCAGTTTGTTCCATAATCAGGTCATCATCATGATCCACCACCGCCTGGTTATCTCAGTTGCTAGAGTGCCAGTCTCTTGTGTGGGAGGCCAACGGTTTGAGCCCCAGCCTGAAACAACACTCAGGGTCAACTCATTGCACCTTTCCCCCTTGGACAGAATTGTTCAAGAAAAAAATTACTATGTCTTTCCATCCATGTATGCTTATGGGGCATAAAGGCACTTTGAGGGCCAAGAGTAAGCAAATTATACAGTATATAATAACCCTGCCTAGTGCTTTTAAGCAAACCGGTAGTTTAAAATGTTTGGCCACTCAATTTGGCATGTTAGGCCACCCATGTCCAACATAGAGAACACACATCAGAGCAAACTTTTAAGTTAATTTAGGCCGAGAATTTTTTATTACTAACTAGAAAATCAGGACAGTTTTACAGTGTGTTGGGTGGGAAATGGTTCCTAGAAAATTATGGAGCTCATATTATTGAATAATTATTCAAATAAGGATCTCAGTATCTGTGCAAGCCGCATAGTTAACTCTTCATTGTCTGTTCTTATATTGATATCATATAGAGAAATCAATATTGATCACAATAAAATTGACTCCCTTTTTTACAGGGAACACCAATGCTTATCATTGGTCACCATCTACTCACTGGTAAAGTTGTTGACTTGGACAAGCCGTATGCTGTACTACACAAGAAAACCAATGATGACGACAATCATGACAAGAAAGGGGAAACTCATTATGATGTCTGTGCATTGGTGAAGAAGAAAATTGTTTTCAAAACCCGACCCAAGCCAATCGTATTCAAGACTGTTCCAATATCAAGGTGATACTGAACATTATTGCATGATGCCTTTGATGCAGTTTTATTGAGCACAGCCAGGTGCAATCTTGTAGAGCCAGGGTCAGCTAGTCGGGACAATTAATGCAACATCTTCAGCAATATTTTACTGCAAAGTTCTGCTATTGATATTAATTTTTGCCCAAAAATGCAGCCCACCTGAAATGTTGCATCATTTCAACTAGCTGCCTTTGGGTCTCCAAGGATAACCCAGGTCAGATCTGTAAGTTGCTTTGAGAATTGGCACTTGTTAATCAAGTGTAGGGGGCAGTTTTTCTCCAAGCACATCCAAATAACTCTAAAAACTTAGTAGAAATATTACCTAAAATGACTAGCCTTTAAAAACAGAAAAATGGTCCAGTTGTGCCTGGAAAGTTTACAGTGTTTATCAATAGCGTGGCAAGAGGAAAAAAAATTGAAGAAGAGATAATGCACATAAAAGAACTCTGCTAGCACATGGAGATACAAATAACTGGAAGTGACTTGACAGAAAGAGACCGTTTTCCTACATGTATATTGACACTGGTGTGGTTGAAGCTAAAAAGATTGTAAATAAAGTGACAACATAAACGGGTTTTCCTTGTATCCCTACAATGTTAATTTAGAAAATGAAGGTGAAGTGAGGGTGCTTATTCATGGAAGGGGTGTAATGCGCTCCAAAGACGTTTAGTGTCACTAAGCTTTAATCACAAAGCTATCAAGATGGCTGACTCACATGGTTAACAATCAAGATATAAATGCATCATGGGAAATCAGTCAATCAGCATTGCAAGGCATGATAGCTGACAGGGGCACTTCTTTTCTATTTTTGGCCAAGAGGGTGGGTGCTCAATCTGAGGTGGGCACTGCATTAGAGCGGGAGAAAATGCAGCATACCCACTCCAAGAAAGGGAAGTGAGATAGGGGAAGTTGGTTAAATGCCAAGAAAGTATTATGCTAAACTGGAATTTCCAGGGAGATGAGAAAGGGGGGGGGGGGGGGAGAGGCAGAGGGTGAAACCAAAAAAACCCTCTGTTTGAGGGGTGGGGAAGATATATTCTGTTCATTAAATTGAACCAGTTTGAACCACCTGGATGAACCTTTCACACAAGCACTAACTTCCTTGTAAGTAGTCTTTCTGTTTAAATAGCACTTTATTGTAAGCAAGTTGTGATTTAAATTCTGCTTGAGTTCAACATTTCCAGAAGTCAGGTCAAAATTATCTTTTATATTTGTGATCAAACCTCAAAGTCCCTTTCGAGCTTTATATCTTGGCCTTCTTGCAACATATAAGCTATTGGATTATCCAACATCTGTTATTCTTAGGTTCATAAAATGAATGCCAGTTGGTTCATAGATTAAGAACCATTTTCCTAGGTGTCTAACATTCAAGTCTTTGTGATCCAAAGCTTAGCTTACTTATGTACTTGCTGTACAAGTAAATATAATAAATTAAATTCTTTTCGGGGAACTAAGCCATATGGACATTTAGATCACTATTATTTGAAGTGAAGAAGTCACTGGACTTGCAGTAGTAAACCGAGCACAGTTGATTAGGTACCACTTCTATGATTCTTATTATGTTATATTTTCAAGGATGTATTTTGTAAATATAAATTAAAAGGAAATTATCTTGAAGGAGAACTATGTTCCTGAATTGTGATTTACAAATATTTTCATGAGAATTTCATTTTGTAATAGTTATTACAAAAACTTAGCACTGTTTTAATATAATTGTAACAATCATTAATTAAAATATGAGTGAATATATGATATATCATAACATTTGAACTGTGGATAAATATATGAAGACCTGATCATGATCATTTTATGTATGTACTACACAACTAAAGGAGCTGTGAAGATCAATCATGTCTTCCCAATCATTTACAATTAATATTGAAAAAGTGTTACTAAAAACAAACTCTTCAATATTACAAGACCCTTTCTTTTTTGTATATTTTTTCACTTTAAAACAATGCCAACTTTGAACAGACATATGTGGTAAATAGAATTGTAAGCAATTATTTTTTAACAAAATTATGCCCCTTTAAACAAGTTTTTATTCACAAACGTTTACCACCCAAATGCGTGGCCTTCCACGAGGTAGACATCGAGGTGTAATGTTTGGTGAATCGCAAGGTGTATTAACAGGGGTGACTTGTGGCGATCTTGATTTTGGTGTTCTTTTACTGTTGCACTTTAGACAGAGGATGTGTTGGTCTTGAGGATAACAATGTCTCTTATTTGAAAGCTGAAGTCCACAATCCTGAAATAGAATATAAACAACTGCTAATAAAAATGATGACTGCATGTAGATAAGCCTTATTATTTTTAAGTCAGCTAAAATTTGAGAATAAATAACAACTATTATTAAAAACTGAATCATTGGATAATGCAATTTGAGAGTTTTCATTGGCTAAGCCATCATGGTATATGAGCCATTATACCATGATCTACAAAAATGGCAAGCATATGCATGATTTTTTGGGCCTCTTTGTGTTCATTGTAGTCTAGTTTTCTATATTTTGGGAGCGTTTTTAATAAAACAATTATTCCACTCGCGCGTGTTGGATATGAGATGATCATAGCCAACTCGGTGCTGCGCCTCGTTGGCTATCTATCATCTCATATCCAACGCGCGCTCGTGGAATAATTGTTAATTATTACATGGTGAAGTAGTCTTGAGGTTAATCTTCAGGAGCATTCTGATTGGTTCTGCTTCGGTCTGGAGTTTGCCAGATAAACAGTTTCCACTTGTAAGCCAGCAAGTGCCATGTAATGAACTTGAACCTTACTGGGAAATATTGGTCCTCAGTCAATTTGTATAGACTCGCTGTGCTTTGTCCGTACTTCCACAACCTTGGGCGGATATTCCCCAGTACAGACCTCATGTTCAGTAAGGGATAAGTGTTCACAATAGTAAAATACAGGAAACAAAAAGTATCTTTTAGCTTTGAAGATCTACTGAATGGTATAATAACCCCAGTCTCTGAGAAACAGAATGACGAGGAGTAATGAAACCATTGTTAAGTGGGTTTGTCTCCAACAATAAAAGAATGTAACCAGGACTCATATCTCAAAATGTAGAATGAAATGGGGGAATTACAATTACAGTGTAGGTATGTGTTCTATTTCTGTTGACAGCAAACAGCCTTTCTGTAACAATGGTAGAGTCTTTTACAATAAACTTTTGCAGCTGTTGAGATGTGGCTTCTCTGTCAGAATCACTAACCTCACATCTAAAGCAATCAACATGAAAATTTTTTCCCATTGACACCACTCTTAGGACCTCCTTGTTGCCCTATTAATAAACAAAAAAAGGATTTGCCTTCAGTCATTATAGAGGGTATTGATGCAGCATCATTCAAGGTATTATTTTTATTCACACCCTTTTACAATGGAACCCAGTTAATACAGACAGCACAGGGAGATGCAAAAGTGTCAGCAGAATTATCTGGGAATCCATATTTAGCATAGACTGTTCGCAGCCTGTCTATTGACGCACCTGAAAGAAAAAGTGAGCAAAGCAGATGCGGGGTTAAGGGGTGGTGTTTGTGAGTGAAGCGAGCAAGAAGAATGGAGAGGCTTTAGACATCTTTAGACATAAGTGGACTTATGTATTAGGTTCCTCCCCCTGTTATTGCCTTGTTACTAACAGCTCCACCCCTTGACCAAACAAAAACATGTACATGTATCATGGATAGAGCATGATTGACTTTGAATGAAATCATGTTACTCAGGTCACCAAAGAATGTCTGTTGTCTTATTTACCGGTGTCTGTATTAAGCAGGCTAATGTAAGAGCTTGTCTTTAGAACAGGCAAAACTGGCTAATAAGTGGATATCTGTAAAGTAGGGCTCCACCTCCAGTCCTTAAAGGAGCACGCGATGTTTGATGGATCTACAAAATGTTTCAACTCAGAAGTTGATGAAATTTAGTGCATCATATACTACTGAAACAGCTAGACTGTTTAATCGTTATCGTCCTTATCATGTTGTACTAACAACAAAAGCCAAAGATTGACGACTCAGAAGAAACGCGAAGGAAAAACTGATCTACACAGCACAAAGGAATGTGCTCCTGTGCGTTTTGCCATGTGACCCAAAACATTCTGCTTTCTTGCCAACAGTGACTGTTTTGTGTGTCTCCGAAAAAACAGTCTACCTGCTTTGGTAGTAGCTGCGCAAAACTCACCTTTGTTGGGGCAATTAATTTATTGCAGACAGCACAGGTCGGAAAGAATTTTCTGGGGAGATAACAGCAGTTAGCATCATCATGGGTGTTCGTGCACTCTACTTTCAGACTGGACAAGACTCTGTATAATGTATACATACCTGTGGTAATCAGGAACACAATATATTTTGCCCTCCTGATCCCGAGTGAAGGGAATTCCATCTAATTCTGTTTGGCAAACTGAACATCTAAAACAAGATGGGTGGTATGATCTCCCCAGTGCTTGGATAATCTGTATTGTTGCAAATGCTACACTATTAATGTTAAAATAATATAAAATGATCTCAGTGAAAGTGGCAGGTTTCAGTGAGCCAAATGTAAATTTAAATTCCTTTCCAAAAATTCCATGGCTTTTCAGGCCTGGATACTTTCATTATAGAATTCCATGACTGGATGGCCATGGAAATTATGTTGTAAAATTCCAAGACTTTTCAACCATAGAAATGACATTTATATAAAATTGCATGACTTTCAAGCCCTGGAAATTATGTTAAAGAATTCCATGACTTTCCAGCCCTGAAAATTGCATAATAAAATCTCATGACTTTCCAGCTCCAGGTTTTCCAAGACCTGCACAAACCCTGTCACTGCTCCTAGCTGGGAAGGATAAAAGACCACTGCATTTGCAGCCTACAATCTCTGGCTGTTTTAATCAAGGAATAAATTATTGCTATGCAAATTGATATTTACATTGTGAACCACTGCAAGTAGTTTCATAATAAATTATACTGCAAAGTTAACAAAACATTCTAACTGGTAACATGGTGCCAAAGCCTTCTAAATTACCTTTTGCTTGATTATC
>JAHPZR010050773.1:0-5000 GCA_019787425.1 Platygyra sinensis | reverse complement strand
ATCTACGTCACAACTCTGAGCATGTCAATGCTGTGATCAACAGCACGGGTGGACTGCAAGAAAATAGGATTTTCAGGTTTTTAAAAATTCATTAAAAAATGGCTTTTTATCCAAATCGAAAAATTTTCTCGCAAAAGTTCATTGCATGAAATATAGGATCAGATGGGAAAATAAAAATTTTGATGATATACCCAGGAGTGACTTACAGATTTTACTCTGTCTAACACGAGACAATTTTACTGTCAAAGGGAGATCCCTAGGGCTTAAAGGGTTTGTCTCCGGGGGGGGGGGGGGGGGGTACTCCCATATATGCGCTATATAGGTATGTGCCGTGGAATAGGGTATGGTTTTTGAGTTTCTCGGTCCTTAAGTAGGGTATCTTTTTTTACCCTTTTGTTGCTGTGTTCCTGGTGTGGTCCTTAGATAGGGTAGTTGAATTGTGTTATCGAATACTGGAGTACGAAAATGGCCACCTAAACGAATGTTTGAGCCTTAAAAAGGGTATCAGTTTTCGCTTTCTTAGGGTTAGGGTTCAAGAACCTTCGCGGCACACCCCTATCCAAAATTTGCAGGAGTACCCCACCCCCCCCTTCCCCCGGGTTTGTCTCCAGTTGTATGTGTTCTCTTAAATTATTAGAGCTATGCAGTTTATGGGACATGGGAGGGGGGGAGGGATACTTGACAGTCTTGACTTGCTATATGCTGATATACTTACTACATGAGACTGATATTGATATTGTCCCTGCAAAACCCCCCCCCCCCCCCCCCCATTTTCAAACATTTTTGAAAATTTTTGGCAAAATGCTGCTGATGATGATGATGATCATCATCATCATCAATCTTTATTTATACACAAAATCGTATCATTTACATAGTCTTCCTAGGAATCGTGTTTAAAACTAGACTAAAATACTCTAAGGAACTACCGATCCAGGCAAAAGTGCTTGGGAGAAAACATTTGGAAAGGTTGTCAAGGTCAGACTTCCTACTTTCTCTGACATTTGCCTTGTCAGTGCAGAATTAAAGGAATAGTTTTGTGGTTCAACGCATGTGACCCAAATCCATTGTTTTCTAAACCAATAAAATGCGAGTACATAACTTGTTTGTTTGGTCCAGAGTAAACATTTCTGCCCAAATAACAAATTCAATGGAACTTTTTGTGCGAGAAAGAATTATCTGTTTCTTTTATAATTTTCTGATTTTACTAGGCTGTTGGAATGATAACAGTTTTATTAGCCCTGAGAGTTGAGAAAGTTTTTGTTTTTACAGCAACTTGGGTGCATTTGAACAACTCTCACGCTTTTGGGCATTGTTTATTTTTTCTGGCAATAAGGTCACCACCTACCCCCAAAGGCCCGAAGGTGCCCATACGCCTAAGTATGGCATGGTATGAAAAAGTTCTGAAAAGCTTTTTCATGGTATACCATGGAATATCCTACTTGTCACTGATACTTTCTTAGTATACATACTTGCCTAAAAGTGTGTGTGTACACCAAGAAAGGAGAAGTGACTTGTGAATATTTGATGGTATACCAAGAGCAGCAGTCAGCTTGACAATGTGGCTTCCAGAGGTGTGTAAGAACTTGTATATATGACTGCATGATGCTTTGGTATTTGTCAAGATATTATACACCATTTGTTTGAGCCTTCATTTTGGCTTTCGCCTGGTCACTCACTGCTCTGGTTGCTTCTGGAATCCTGGGAGAGGGCAACAATATTTAATGGAACTGGTGAGATTTAGGCTATGCCCTTAGAAAACAATACTATTGGAGAACCCAGAGCAGGAGGTGAGATTTTAAACCTGGACTGTCTAAAGGCCAATTTTCTCTATGAGAATTGCACCTGCATGGAATCATAGAAGCTATATAAAAATTTATCATCTTGGGGTGCATTCCATTATGCCAGACCGACTGATCAGAGACCAGTGGGAGTCTGTAACCGAGAAAAATGGAATAAAATTTTCTAATCAAACCAGGCCAAACAAGAGGAATGGCTCTTACCATTTTTTCTTCCTTTCCCTACATAAATAAAATTTGCTGAATGGATGTAGTGTATAATGAACCAGTTTGTCAAAATGTATTGGCAAATTTTGGTCTGACCAGTCAAAGTGGACCACCTCCAGAGGTGGTCCCGAATATTTTGGTTGGACCAAACAGAAAGGCACCTTTGTGCCTGAAAATTTTTGGCATGATGGAAAGCAGTCCTGGACAGTGGATGTTTATTTTGATGAATTCAACTATGGTCCATGATACCCTGCAGGTACGGGAATTGGTCATTGAATGAAATATAAACAAAGATATATGTGCACATAAAAAATCCTAAATTGTAGACAATGTTAATCAAACTTTCAAACAAACATTTTGCATCAATTTTTCTTCCTGACCAGTGAGAGCACTCACTGGAAAAAAGTCCCTCAACAAAATGAAGCTGATATAGATGATCATGTTTATGTAAACAGCTCGGGTGACAAGAATGCAGATTGTGAAAAAACATTAAGCTTGAACACTGACATTGAACCCATCACCTCTTTAATAAAGGTGCGGTGCTGGAATAACAGAGCTATCACACCAACTGGTCCCAACTGGATGCTAGTCAAGTTGTCAGTTTGTGATATTCCATAGATTAAGATAAGATAAACCTTGCATTTCTTGATTAGGTACTCTTCACTACTACTCTAAAAGTTTTTCTACAGTACATAAGCTAATTCTGTCAAAACATGGCCTTATTAATTTGCATGCAGAGCTGACCTTGTATGAAAAGTATCTAATCAGCATCATGTCTTTCAAGACCACCATAGTTGTTGCATTTAATGTGAAGGAATTTTGAAGGCTGGTCAGATTTTTTGAATGCTTTTTTCGGAAATACAAACAAAGCATTTGTGACACTGGACTGGCAAGAATTCAAAGTTTCTAATGCAAGGCTGGCAAAATGACTCGCTACAAAATTGCAAAAGAAATTTAAGATATTTTATACATGTAGGTTTTATATATGAGGTGTAAATATCTCATTGTCACCGCTGAATGTATAAACACAAAAACAATGTGATGGTGTTATTGTGCACTGTCTGGTAGGAAATAAACATTTTAACCACGAAACACTGGAGGGAGTGGTGTGCCTAACAAAATAATGACTACTGTGCCCAGAAACCTGAAGCCATGAGGCATCCCTATAGAAAATATGGTACATTGCATTTCATGCTCATTAAACCCTTAATCCTGACAACTACAATAATACAAAAACAAACAGAATGTGCAGCTAAATTTGTACTGAACAGACTGTTACCTGAAAATTGGCAATACAGGTTGTTGTGTTCCATTTTCTCAGGTCTCAGAAGACATGAGAAGAGATTTGCCAGCTTCACTACTCAAGCCGGTTCATGGAAGAGCATGCAGACACGACTTGCAGACTTTGTGACCCCAATTTAACCTCTTTTTTGATAGACTGGACACAGCTGATGAGATTATACTTAATCTAAACAGTCATTGGCTTTACTTTAAGGCAGAGAATGTTAAGCCATTTATCTTCAAAGTATTGGGTCTTTTATGTGTCAAAATGTTAACAAAATATTCAAGCATCTATTTTTGTGAGAAGTAAAGAACTGATCACATTAGAGGGAAAGTCTTAAAATGGCAAAAGCATGAAAGGAAATTTGGAAAAGAGTGAAGAAATTTTTTTTGATGCTGCATAAATTATGGCAAAAACACTAGGTTCACCAAACAAATGGACTTCAATTGGGACTATACGCATGGAACTCAAACAGCAAGCCAGAAATGTTCTTTTGGGATTAATCAGGATTAATGCATGCAAACAGAAAATAATCATTAGATTTAGCACATTCCAGTAATTCCTGACCAGATTTGCATAGGAATAAAAGCACTCAAAAAAGCCAGCACTTAAGAATTGCTTTCCACATTTGCAGTACAATAGAAATCGGTGACAAAGCGCCATTCTCACTTCAGGCACAATATTGCCACTTTTCAGAATACCTCTAACAAGTTGGCTGAAATGTCAGCATGTTATTAATTCACCTCTAGGGACAACAGACAAGCTATCTACAACACATGCCAATTATCCAATTCATATGACAAACACGGAATTCAAAGAATTCAAACAAGCAATTATATCAAAGGAATATCTAACAAAACAGGAGTTTACTAATGTAAAGAATGTTGGCAAACAAATCTCTGAAACAGATTTGATGCAACAGTATACTACACATGGTATACAAACAGTATAATTCAGCAGGTTGTCTTCAAGTGATATTTCTGTTTGGGAGTCCTATCACTGGCTTTTCATCAACATCACTTATTTATTGTGGTTATGGGCTCCTGATTGTCTGTGAAAATATTAAATATGTACTACAACACACACTCCAATTTTGTAATTAGCTTGAACCTTGACACTTTCTTTAGCGCATTTTTCCTCTTAAAATGACAAATATTATTGTCATGTTACAGAACTGCAACAGAGATTTGCCCCAATGTCCTATTTTTGTGATCCAGCACACATAATTACGAGTCTGTTTGAGCTGCCCAGACTGTTTGCCTCTGACTAGACTACGCTGACCAGTGGTATAAGTTTATTCTTTAACAAAACACTTTTTTGGCTCCTTGAACAAGCCAATGTAGCCAGTGAACTGAAACTAATGATCCTTTCATCGCCTCTGGTCACGTTTAAACTCCATGCATACTGTGATTAATAGCACCCCTCAAACTACCCTACTCTGGTAGAACTGTATGTTACACCAGTATGTCTACAGGAGGGGGCTGGACAGGAGCTTAAATGTACCCCACTGCACTCCCGGGAAGGAGTAACAAAAAGGGAGGCTGTTTCAAAATGTAATACGTCCATTCTTGGGGCTCGGAAATGCATTAGAACTAAAACAACTAAAAGCCTAAAGGGGTAACGGTTAACTAAACACGACGAATTAAAGGCAGAGTTCCACTGTATTTGGTGTCGACCACAAGCGCAGCAGACTCTGGCTCGAAAACCCGTGCAGA
>JAHPZR010050772.1:0-17831 GCA_019787425.1 Platygyra sinensis | reverse complement strand
GAATGTGTGCGCACTAACAAAAGTAGGCACCGAAACCGGCATACGCCTCTTCCCTGATAAGCCACTTGGCTCGAATGTAGGCTTTACCTACGATACACTAATCAGTGATGCGGAAATAAACGTTCTTGCCGCGAATTAAATTAACGAGAATTTTAACAGTTTGTGTTAAAGGGGCATTGTCACGAGGATTTTGCCGTTTTAGGTCAATTCTGTGCTAAAATCATTACTTTAAGGCTTTAATCATAAACAAAAAGCTTCTGTAAAGCTACGACGAAGATATCAAATGAATTTTATCAGAGAGGGCTAACCATAATAAATTTCTTGAGGATTTTTGGAACTCGTGGCATCAAAACGTGAAAAAATTGGCCAATTTTTTCAAATTTCAATCCATTTCTATCCGTGCCATCCGTAGCGACAGACAACAGGAAACATTTTCAGTACCTTCAAATAGTCTTCGATAACAAAACTAGATCATTAGTTTTGGAATTCAATTGATGTGAAGGCACCTAGCTTTTTATAAAGTTGCCAAATAGCGTGACAATGCCCCTTTAATTACAGGAAGCGTCGATTTCCTTTATGATATGCCCAGCTCTGCGAGCGGGCAAGATGACTCGAATTCTGCGCTGTGATTGGCTACCCAAGTAGGCAATATGAATCCTGCCCGCTCGGGACTATACCCGCCGTGTCCCGCGCGAAAATTTTCCCCGAAAGCTAAATAAATCCTTTTATTGACCAAGTTTGTTTGGTCAAGATAGCTAAACATTGGCCTTGTTCTTTTCTTGTGAGTTTATGGACTTCGACTCCGTTTCGGTCCATAAACACGCAAAAAAAAAAAACTTGGCCAATATTTAGCCATCTTGACCTCACACTTAGTCAATAACCCATACATAACAATGTATTTCGAGTCTTGCCACTTTATATATTCCAAGAAATAAACCAGTGAATTCTGTTAATTTTTATAACTTATTCGGCCAGCTTTGATAGGTACATAAAGTCAGTCCGCAGAATTCACTAGATTGTAGATAAAGCTTAAGGTGGCTAGAAACAGTTTCCAGTACTTTCCAAGACTAAGAGTTTGATGGGTCATTATAACCACTCTTTATCGGTTAATGACACAATCATGGTATCAACGAACTGCCCAATCATCGGTGAACAAGTTGCTGTTAATTTTGTGGCACAATAGGTTACCATAGCAACAATATGACCTGCTAAAAACACCCTTAATTTTAACTTTAAGCGCTTATAACTCAAAAACGAGCTCGGTGACCCCCATCTTTTATTATCAAATTGTAATTAGCATGGTAAGACGCAACTTTTTGCAAAGTTTAAAAAAATCCTGCGAAGGGGGTTCAGAGCCTTAAATTTTCAAAAAGTTAAGGTGGCTCTGTACCCCAAGGGGTACCAATACCGTGCCCCCACCACCGGGATGGATTGGCGCTCAGCTACCACTACCAACGAAACCTTTCGACTTTTTATTTTCGCGTACGCGTCGGCAGTAACACAGCAAAAGAAACTTTTTTAAAACGGCAATTAAGGACTCATAGCAGCCATTTACGTTTATTTCCGGTCAGAATGTGTATCTCTTTACTCATACTCTTTTAATTATCTTTTTCTTCCTTTGTTTGCCTTCGAGATGAAATTATGGGCTTCTTAGCGGCTACTGGGTTCCTACTAAATGGCCGTTTTCCTGTTTATTCCATAGTCAATTTCCAGTGACTAATTAATTTGACGTAATGGTAAAATTATTTCACCTTCTTTGCACTACGTGATCGTGGGATTTTGCACCAATAAACATCGAATACTAATCGCTCAAAGGTTATTAAAACAAGGTAAAAAATGCACTCCTTTCCTTGAGTTTCTCCAGTTTTTGGGAGGCCACTTTGTACGGCATCTAGTTCGCTACACGGGAAATAGAAATTAAATGTGCACAGAACAATTTGAATTCACGCCATTGAAGACAATTTATGCATGCTTCTAAAAATAGCACTTACTATATGCAAAACGCGACCCCACCCCCGCAGGCATGACCTTCGGATGCGCAGTAATCCTGCGCAGTTGGTTCGTTTGGAAATGTCGATTTGAGGAATGCATTTATTACAAGTTGTGTTTTGCCAGCAGTTGAAGAGCTATAAGCCAAATTCCTCATGTCCAAGCTACTCAGAGGATCACGGAAAGCACCAACACAGCTAGATCTTAGTATCATCGAAGTAAAATCCAAGGTAAGGGAGGGATTTTAATGGAATCCTTACAATAATAGTAAGCTAAGTGGTGCAGAATTAACCGTCTTCGTTCTCCTTCAAGCTTCTCCTTCAAAAATGAGCTCAGAATACACCACTTTTTGTCCGCAGTTTGATGCAGAATTTCGCAGGTTTCCGTTGGATAAAGCGAAGTTGAAGACTTTCGAAGAATTCTACAAGTATGTACAGACGATTCACAAGCTGCAGGCTATTCCGTTTACGACTTGGTACACGGACATGCATGGCGATTTATTGCCTATAAACAACGATGACAATTTTCTGCGAGCTGTAACAACCGCTCGACCGCTCTTACGAGTTTTCGTCCAGCGCAAAGGTACGCAACAGAAGATTTAATTCCATTTTTATTTAAAGTTACACCTATTATGGCGATTGATTTCCAAATAGGTCCTTAATTTTGCGTTAGTTCCAGAAAAACCTAAACGCATAAATACGTATCAAAATGGTTCAGTTAAGCTTATTATTGATACTGGTACAAACCTCTGCAATTCTTCTTTTTCTTCGGCATTGATCAGCTTAGCTTGTAAGTCTTAATTCTTTACATTCTTATTAAGCTTGGTAAACGTTGGCTTTTGTTTTTTAAATTTTTTTTTTTCCGATCAGATACATGAATGTAGATTGCACTAGATATTTAAAAGCATCGGCCCTGTCTTTTCCCCGATACAATGTAAATTCAATTAGAATTTTAAAATCAGTTTCGAGGATGTTGTGTGTTTGTTTACTTAAACCACTATCGAAACTTATTTTTCTAAGTTCCTTTTTCTTTGTTCACGTCATGAAACTGCATTTGCAGACAAGATTCTGATGTTGTGTTTGTTTTCTTCTTATGAAAGTCAATTTCTACTCTACTGTTTCAGGTTTTGTTTAACCCTTGCAATATTGAAGTTGAAACCTAAAATTGAGGTTACATATCACAGCAGATCCCCTAAGTTTGGGGTCAGAAGCTTTTTACTGATTAAAAGCTGCGCAATTACTTGGCAAGTTTAATCAGTTTTTTCCTTGTACTCACAAAATCACTTGTGTACAACAAGTACCCTGATATTACTTCTGTATCTCTTTTAAAACTTGAGAAACTGTGAAGCAAATATCCTAGAAAGTAGTTCTTGCCATGTGAAAACTGAAGTGCCATTGATTGTGGAGAGGAGCAGTGTTTTGATAATAGTAGTGAACTCTTTGAAATGTTTGTTTACTCAATCAGAAGCCCTATTCAACAGCAATCGTTTTTTTAAGTGACGTGCCTTAGTGCATTAGTTGTTCATACTTAGACCTTTATCATACTTCTTGTTTGTGATATGTTTATCCATTTTACTTAATGTGTGTCAATGCCTGTCTTGTTTGTGTCAGTGGTTTCATTAAGGGCCAGGCACCAGGCAAACTGACAAGGTGTGATTACAATTTCTCCTTCCTGATTTGACAATCTAGGAAAAGTTGTTCTTATAAAGACATTCTCGTCAGAAATGTTTTGCCTGCTGTGAAAATCAGTTACCCTTACGCCGAAAAGGTTATTGAAACCCCTGTTGTGTTATTGGGGAGCTTAAGAAACCACGACGCCGATGATGAGGACAACATCAGTTAAAGAATAAACTTATATTTTACCTACAAACAGGGTTGTATATACAGTAAGACCCGGCAGCCGGAGAAGTTCGCTAGCTTCTCTGCCAGGTTTTGCCGGCTAATTTCATGGCTTCACGAGTCAAGACATGTTGTGGAGATGATGTTTATCAGGTCCCACAACCGTCTACTTTTCACAAAACTCCAGCTACTGAAAAACGTAAAGAAAATGCTGCTATAAATCTCGTGGTACCCTAAAGTCATTTATTTTGTTTATCTCTGTCAAAGCTATCTCAAAACTGAATCTAGGACACATTGATAAATCCAAAATAAAAATTTAAAAAATAGCCATTGGGGTTCACGTTCTCCATGCAATACAGAATTTGGTCATTTTACAATCTCGTTTTGCAGAAGACAGCAAAGAAATGTACCAAAATTATAACACATGCACAGCTATTGTTCTGCTCATTAAACCTTTTGTTTAGCGACATTTCTGCCGCCGTTGACATGTTGGTTTTCTTAAGCTCCTTAGTCTTCTAGCCAGTGGCCCACAGGGAACAAATTACTGCATTAAAGACTATGCTGTACCAGACATGAATCCTACAAATACGTTTGTTAGGAAAGTAGCGAGTTGTCTTTAATTTGCACTGCTAGAAACTGAAGCAGGACAGGAGTAGCTTGTGGGTACTTATTATGGGTATTCAAATTGTATTGATTGAAATGAGGAAATTACAGGTGTATTTATCAAAACTTTGATAATTTTCTGAGCCTTGACTAAGGTAAGGGAAATTGAAGAGCTGTGGCAAAACATGAGTATAATATTATATACCATTTGATTACTTTTCAATATCATGGATGACAAATAATGCTTACTTGAGTGGTCTTTTGATTTGTTTAATGTATAGAGAAAGTTATGCTAACTGTTGCCATCTCTCCCCTTTGGACATAGTTTTCTATTTTGTAGCTCCAAGATGCTTTCTAATTGAAATCATTTTGTCTCTAATCTGGGATTCAATTATGAAGGAAACTGATTTGATGTAATGTCTATACAGGTGATCTGGCAATTTAAAGGGATTACGTCGCGCTATTTTGAGTTATTTTGACCACTGACATTAAATTGAAAGAAACCTGAAAAATAATGCTTCAGAAAGATAGGAAAACACTAAAGAGATAATATTATTTTATTTATTTTATTTTATAAACCATAAGGGAACAAGGATGGTTAAGGATGGAGAAGATTGACACAGATTACAAACAACAGAATTGAAAAATTTAGGCTAAATTTTTCAAACCGTTAAACTGTGACACAGCTCCTTTAACTCCTATTAAAGTCGCCATTGTACATGTTACAGTTACAGGTACCATTGTATTTCAGGTAATGTAACAGAAGAGAATGCACTTCCTCCTGAAGTACCTAGGCGTCGGAACTTGTTATCAAATCTTACAAATCCAGCAAAGTCACATCTCAGTAGGATATCAATCAGTGGTCCTCAAGATTTCCGTCGTGTTTCTGCAATCGTAGATGTGGACATTATCCCTGAAACTCAACGTCGTGTTAAATTATTGAAGCATAATACTGACAAACCCCTTGGATTCTACATACGCGATGGTACCAGTGTACGTGTGACCCCTAGTGGATTAGAAAAGGTTCCAGGTATTTTTATTTCGAGGCTTGTCCCAGGTGGGCTTGCTGAAAGTACTGGTTTATTGGCAGTGAATGATGAGGTTCTTGAGGTTAATGGTATTGAAGTCGCGGGAAAAACTTTGGATCAAGTAACGGACATGATGATTGCAAATAGTCACAACCTTATCATAACTGTGAAACCATCAAATCAATTTAATAATCCTGTTATTGGTAGATTAAAGCATGACGAGCCAGACCGCAGAAAATCCCAGAGTCTTACAAACTTAGCAACAAATGCTGTTAACCCTGCTCTGAGTGCAGGATCACCGACATTGCATCATGCTTACCACAATGAATTGGCCGAAGAAATACCAGACAGTGATGAAGAAGAACATCCAACAGTTGATGAGGATGGTATTTTATCAATATGATCACTTTTCTACACTTGTCGTAATGGGGATTGTCTCTCCAGAGAAACATTGCAGTAACTACACATTGGGCAGTCATAAAAGTACTATTCTTGTAGTTTAGGTAAAAGTAACTTTATACAATTACCATTTTTAAGTGCATGTATGCTATATTGCCTTTTGTGAAAACAGTAGAAGTGTTAAAAGAAGTTTATATTATAAGCTCCTGGCTTGGATAATATTTGATGTTTGATGTTTTACAAACGAATATGATCTAGTTAATCTGTGCTCTTTTGAAAATGAATTTTATAGTATTTGCTTGAGAATCAAGTCAGCTACTGCCTGGTACTCCCTGCAGTAAAAGCAAATCCTTTTCAATATAATAGATTTCTATTTTGAGGCAAACTGCTTCATCCATGCTTTCTCCATTCCTTTTAATTTACTTGCAATACTGATTAAAATCAATGTGATGAGAGCAATGCCATTGTATTTTAAAAAATCAATTATAGGAAGATGTTGAATTACAGAAATATATTACACTGCGTGTCAAGATTAAAGCCAATGTAATTAATTGCAGTATTAGAATTTTTCTGTCACTGTCTAATTTTACAATGTAGCTAAAACTACACACATTTGGTATATTTTTCTTTTTCTTTTCTCGTTTTTGTACTGGCATGATACATGTAAGTGCATCTGAGTAGGTAATGATTTTACACCAGAGTTTGTATGTAGTGTATGCGCATTCTGTATTTGGTGAGAAATGATGTTTTGGGGATCAGAAGTGCTATACAAGGTGGTTAATACAACAAACAAAAGAAAAAGGTTTCCAGATGTGGTTCTTTTGTGCATCATCCTTTTGAATTAAATAATACACGGAAATTCGCAGGACTTGATTTTAGTAGGTGTTGTTGATTGCTATTTGTGTTGTGTTTTTGTATTGTTCAGTTCCAGAAAATATTCCTACTCCCCCCACAGAAGGGATTGGAATTTCCTGGGGGTGTTGGGTTCTGTAAAGCCAACAAATTTAAAGAAATGTATGAAGCTTCATTGGGATTTCCAGAGCTGGGGAGGTATGAACATTTTCTGGAATTACACACTTCATTTCTAACAGTAACTAACAGTTCCCTGTGGAATACATTGTACATCATTTTACTAGCTGAACATGGATGTTGCTGTGATCAAATGTTGGATGTGTCTGTTGTGAGAGGTCTGAAAACACATAGTGGGAAATTGTTTGGCCTGAGGTCTGTTGTGCTAAATTATTGGCAGGCTTTGTTGAATTTCTGATGGGGAAAGCTTTTCTTTTGTGTGGATGTAAGAGATCACTAATGGTGTATGTCTTCATCTACTTTGGTGTTTTAATATTAACATAATGTTTAAAATGGCTGCATCTTGGATTGATGTCATTCAATCATTAGACAATCAATGCAAGATTCATGTTATCCCTTATTCACTGTAAAACTGGCATGTTAGGAATATGTAAAGTGTTCTATTAACATTCTCTCATGCTTCTCTTAAATTCTCTTTTTTGCTCTCTGTGAAACTACAATGGTGGACTTTTAAAGGGATTTTCATGTAGTTCTCAAATGAGTCTAGCTAACCAATTGGAAGATTGCAATTTCTATTTAGTTATTGTCCCCTGCATGATTATAGCCCTTTACTTCCAATATAGACTTACTTATTACAGTTTTTTCCATCAGTCATTAAGGATAAAATATATTAGTTTATTATACATCAGACTCACTATGAAAAATGTTGGCCGAGAGCATTCAATCAATTCACAATAGCTTGTGAACTTGACATGATAAATGAAATATCTGCTGCAGATATTGCATTTATCATGTCAAGTTCAACGTCTACCTGGTTACTAAGCTCCTTGGAGTGTTCTCCTCAGAAACAAAATGGCTGAACGCTTCGCTTCTGTTTCTGAGGATGAATTATGTGAAAAATGTATAATAAAACATTTATTGAATTCGGTTTTTGCATGATATCATGAATTATCAAAACCTTGTGTCTGTGTTATCTGCCTCAGCCTCCGGCTTCGGCGGATAACGCAGACCTCGGTTTTGATAATTCAAGATATCATGCTCAACCTCATCCAATAATTGTTTATTATTTGCATTTAAAATATAAAATATGGAGTAAAACCAAAATAAGTTTAATTTTTTCAAGTCTGCATTTATTTCATTGCATGTAGTAACTGTAGTATGACAAGGAATAATTTTGCCAAGATCTCCTGACCATGTAATTTTGGCTATTTATTGGAGAACAAAGTACTTCTTGAACAGAAATTTGAATAAATGTAATTTTAAAATAAACTTATTTGTAGCTGTTTTTAATGTATGTAAGCTTAAATCAAAGCTTTTAACTGAAGCTATGGAACATTTTCATTCACATGGCATGCAATCATGCAAAGTTATTCAAACAAAAGAATTTGAATCCAGCAGGACTGGTTTCAGTTACCAACATGGTCACCATTTTGTTTTTT
The DNA here is from genome assembly GCA_019787425.1 of Platygyra sinensis. Taxonomy (NCBI): domain Eukaryota; kingdom Metazoa; phylum Cnidaria; class Anthozoa; order Scleractinia; family Merulinidae; genus Platygyra; species Platygyra sinensis. The sequence goes on along the minus strand of JAHPZR010050772.1, from coordinate 9,506 downwards.
GTTTGCACCAGTATAGCTGTCATGATGTTATGTGAAAATACTGTTTTCCTTTGGTAGCCTGCCTGTTATAGTGCGTCTTTGGGTATAGGGTTGTCTTCTGCTGCTGACTTTCATATGTTTTAACTTCAACTGGCAATTCTTGGGCTGCATGTGACGTCATTAGGGAGCTTAAGCACACGCTTTTTTGAGATGCAGACGGCAACCTGAAGAGAACATTTCGGGTGTTAGGAAAGTATTGTCTCCTAGATTTTTATACTACTCATTTCTAATGGTGAAAAGATACTTAGCAATGTGAATATGGTTGTGTGCAGGCAAGTTGAAAGTGAAAACAGCTCACTTCCGGTTACTGTCCGAGTCTCAAAAACGTGCGTGCTTAAGCTCCCTATTATTTCCTAAAATCCAAAACTAAAGAGCCACCAAAGTTATCATCTTCATCAGGCACAAGAGGGGGTAAATTCATACCTGTTGGCAACTTTTCAGCTCAATAACCATCTAAAAACAGGCACATTTCAAATTTTAGAGTTATGGCGGTGCACGACATAAAGCTATAATAAAGCTATGAAGGTGTTTGTTGAAAAATATATACTTACCTCAGGATTTTTAGCCTTTTTAGAAGTTATAGTATCAAAAGCAGTGCTTATTTAAATGCTTGCTTGATCAGTTCAGATAGTCAGTGGCCCAAATAGCCGAAGTAAGTTCTAGATGTTTACACTATTTTCTGGCTGCCATGTTGGTTGTGGCTCCATACTGTGCTCTGTAAATTTGTGCAAAATACTTTGACAAATATTTGAAGTTTGGAAAAAGGTACAGGTCTAAAACTTGGAGAAGTGCTTCATTTATTTCCTGTAACATTATAATTCCTTGACTTTATACACTGAATGGTTTTCAAATTATGTTTTAATTGCATGACAGTGCAGCCCAAGGATTGAGCATGTTTTGTTGCTGTGAATGAGGCAATCCATCGGACAGATTTGGTGTCGGAATAAATTTTATAATTGGATACAGGAGTAAACTCGTGTTATTAGGTAACAACATGACCAAATAGGTTTAATCTCTCTTCATCTTCTAAGTGCTAAACAATGATCGTCATGATTTCTCAGATTTCTGATTTCTCGGTAAAAGATATAGTTCGATCACCACAGAAGTCAAGTGAAATCTTTCTCTTTACTAGTACTGTTAGTTATATGAAATGACTTGTGTGGAATGCAGTAGGGAGATTTTACATGTTGACATCAGCTTGAAGGATCAAAGCAAAGGTACTGTAGATACAGAGGTGAAAATTACTTTTATGTGAAAATAAAGATCCAACAACCAACCTATAAGGTACATGTAAGTTAATTCACAGGGAGCTACAATTAAAGAGCCTGCTACCAAGTTAATTACCTGTTGAGAGATCTTATCAGTAACTGACACTTTGTTGGACTTTTAGTCCTTAAAAGGAAATTTTAAGGTTGCAAAGGCCAGAAACACTAGCTGGGATTATGAGTGAGCCTGCTCAGTCATTTTCTTAGCTCTATCCAGCTTGTACCTTCCACAGAAACTGGACATAAACACAGACCTGCCCTATAGCCTGGGGTTGTACAAATTTGACACCTGATCTTGACTTCGAGACAGAGAACATGGTGAACTCAGTGAATGTCTGTACATGTGGGAAGCTAATTTTATGTTACACAGTACAATATTCAACTGCTGAGACTATGGAGATCTAAAGCACCAGTCTTGTTTAACCAGCGTTCATAGCTATAACTATAATGACGTCCCGCCTCCTCTCGTAAAATGTCATCTCTTCTCTTGTCTGTGTTTGGTAACTCTTGCTTTTGCTGTGACTTTGAATTTTTCCAGTCCTCAAAACTCTTTCCTCCCATCCTTGCTAATCTCTTATTTTCTCGCTCCATCTCTTTCCTTAAACGCGCCTCCTTTTCTTTCTGTTGTTGTTGCTGTTTCTTAAATTTCTTTTCTTCCAGCCACTCATCAAATGTTGCAGACTTAGAACTCTCACGTGACTTACTAAAGAGGGAATCAAAGGAGAAGTTGCATTATTATTCATAGCTACATTTTTGAGCGAAGGCTTTGACTTCATCAAGTGCTGTTTGAAAGAGCAGGTGACAAGAAGGTTTTGACTACTAATATGACATCAAAACAGTAAGCACTGGGATCAGCAGTTGCTCTAGAGTACACTTTAATTCTGGAAACGGCAAAGTAAAATCACATCCAAGACCCTGCCCTAGATCTCAAGTCTTAAGGACGTTCGCGCCCATTGCTACTGCGCATCTCTAGTGCGCACGCTATTCATTGGTCACGAGCGTGCCACGTCATTTTCAAGCGCGCGCACCGAGTCGAAAACTCAACAAAATATAGAGCTGATGACCTTTGCGTTAACTTTGTGTGCGAATATTTTTGTTGGATGCTCGGTGACCCCCAATTTTTTTTTGGCAGATCACTTCCTTTTCTGATTCTTTCCATTATACTAAAAAACAAAAAAAATCTGTACGTGGGAAGTTTTAATTATTTCTCTTATACTATTCAAAATAGGGTCGAATTTGTACGTGGATACAGGTGTGCGTAACTTAGAAGTTGTATTTTTTAAGGCTAATTCTAGTTGATTTAATGACATATGTAGCAAAGATCTATCAAATAGGCCTATATGTGCTGTGTTAAACACACATAACTTAGATGTGATTCTTCAAATTAACTTTATGCCGATAGTAATGAATCTGAGCAAACTCGCCTCGAATGACTGGAAATCCCAGAAATGCTATGGTCTGTGATACGCCTTATCTTCAAAACGAGTTCGGTGACCCCCGATTTTTTTTACGTTTTTATAATCTTAACTTATCATTTTCTACCTGCAGACAAAGTTTAAAAAAAATCTGTGAATGGGAAGTTTTTGGGCGCGAACGTCCTTAAATCTCAGTGATAATTTATAGCTTTTGGAAGAATGATGATTTTTCTCTGAAATGAGCAACAGTTGTAATTTTACCATAAACTGCAATATATGAGTCTCACCTGCTTGCCATTCTCTCCTTGGATCTTATATGTGGCAATACTGGCTTTCCTCCTATGGTGTATCTTGTACCTTAAAGACAGATGACAGAGTGATCATGTAAATATTACCAACTGTGAGGTCAGCATTAGAGCTTAAAAATGAACAAAATTTGCTTAAGTTGGCCTTTTTATAATTTACATAAATTGTGTGTTATTGTGGGGTGGGTGGGGGAGCAGGAGAGACATTACCACTTCCCATTGAGAAATAGAAAGCGTCCCATCTCTCTATCAAGTAAGAAGTTTGAGAGAATGGGAACTACTTTGGGAACATGAGCCGCAGGCAAGTGTTTCCACAGTTTTTTCAAGTTCTCCCAAACTTTCACAAGTGTTTCTATTAAACAATTAGATTATGAGCTTGAGATTTCTATCGCGTGATAGTTGACGAGGGCGCAGCCCAAGTCAACTATCACGCATAGAAATTGAGAGTGAATAATCTAATTGTTTTAGTATAAATCTACCAGTCGTTCAAAATTGTATCTAAATCCTCTTTAGAGACACCTCGAAAACGCCAAGTGCCGTTAATTTGTTAACAAGGGCACACTGCTACGCTACTCACTATAATCTATCACAGAATAGAACGTGAGTAGCGTAGCCAACCAGAGGACGTCATTTGTGATAGAACGCTAGTAGCTTTATACTAAAACTCGATAGAAACACAGAGAACTTGTAAACATTGATCATCAAAACGTAAACTCTTTTCTCATGTCATCATTACGCCAACAGCTCGAGCTAGTTCATTTTCTTAGGACTGTTTTCATATTCTCATTACTATCCACGCTATCTATCTCCTTGTTCCTGAATTTTAAAGAATTTGTTTCTAATGACTTTACTAAAATTTCCCCCTTTCCTAAACCAGAACTTTTTTCCACTCCAGCTGCTTATACACATATAGGTAGGCCTTTTGAGTGACTTCCATATAACAATGACAGTGTGTGCTTCTTGGAATTTGAAAAGAACCCTAAGAGGTATCAAGATCCTGTTTTGTGGGTGTGGCTAGAAATTGTTTTACCCCTAAGAGGTGCCAACTCTAAAAAAACAATATCTCTTCTCATATTTTTCTTACTCAAATTATACCTTAAAGGAACAGTGTCACGGTTGGGCATCTACTGTGAACTGTGAACCTGTGAACCTTTTGAGGCTGAACACGCTAAGAGGTAACAAAACCACTTTTACCCCTAAAAGATATGATTAGCACCCTGCTCTTTTATATGGAAGTTCAGCACCCCCCCCCGTCCCCCCGCTCCCCCGCTCCCCCATCAACCAGAAACCAGATATAACTTTCCTGTACACGTTTTGCACTTTCTAACACGCACTCCAATGGAAGGCATGGTGGCTGCTTGTCTCCAAATCGAGCGTCCTGGGTTTCAAGCCCTGGAAAGGTCATCGTGTTTTTGCCCAAGACACTTATACTTTCACAGTGCATCTCTTGACCAAGGTGTATAAATGGGTACTGGTAAACTTAATGCTGAGGGGGGGGGGGGTAACCCTGTGATGGACCATCATCCCATCCAGGGGGAGTAGAAATACTTCTAGTTGCTCCATGTTACAGAACAACTAGGATGAGCTACGGTCTGATGGGCCACTTGAATACAGACTTGACCTACCACACACCCTTGGAGAAAGAGAGCCAACTTGGTCACTTTGTCCTCCAGTAGGGGCCTCCCCTCCGGTATCAGTTTATAATAATAAATAATTTATTTTATCTAAGTACGTTCACGAATGCCAAGGCTTGTTTAAATATCAACACAAATAAAACATGTCATGTCTAAATTTTCTAAACTAGTAACTACATCACGGTTACCATCATAATCCACGTCTGCTCCATCAATGGGAGGGAGCTGGTGTTCGCGAGGATCAGGAGAAGATTGTTCAAGAAAGGAATCCTGTGACTGGTTAGCTTCGCCCACCGCTCTCCTTCTTGGTGCACTGATTCCGGTTCCCGCAAACTCTCCCGGCGGCAGCGTTTGACAAAAATAAACCTGAGCATACCTTCCTTTTAACCACGTTGGATAGGCAGAGTCGAATTGTTGATGCATCATGAGTGACTTGCTCTTTCTCCTGTGCTTGGTTTTAGCCGCTCTAGTCTGCCATTGAAAAAGAAATAAATGTCTCTCGCTGTCTTTGAAGCCCCACTGGCTTGCCACCATCAGGGCTGATTTGCCCTGAACGTCTATTTCGTCCATTGAGGCTCCTTTCTCGAGCATCAGATCGATAGCGTTCGAATGCCCTTGAGAAGACGCCGCGTGCAATGGAGTACGCCCGAAGGGTGTCTTCATATTCACGTCAGCTTCTCCATTGTCTATTAAACTTTTTATCAAGTTGTTAAGGCCACGATGGGCAGCAATGAAAAGAGCAACTGAAGCTCTTTCCTTGGCAACAGAAACCTTGTTTTTATAACTCAAAGGATCTAAAGATTCCCATGCTGTTTCGACCACGACACCCTCCTTGAGTACTTGATCTACTGAACCTCGACAAACTGCAGCAACAAGGCTGTTCCACATTCTCCAGAGCTTCAGATTAATCGTGGCTCCCGCTACGACATCGTTGTGTCTTAAGTCTGAATCGTCAAGCATATCCCCTTCATCAAGGTACTGTAAACGCTGTAAATTGTAAGGAATTCCAACTACAAGTTCCGCGTAAGATTTCAGCTCTCGTATCTTCATTTCGGCGTGAACGTTTTTCAGGAGAAACTTTTCTCCCGTGCTCGCTATGTAAATATAAATGTCGAAAGGAACTGTCTTTAAACCCTTTTTCTTCTTCTTAATCGATGTCATGTCCACTGCTTAACAGAAGCTCCTAAAAAACCAAAACATAATGGTTATAAACGGCGTTCGACCTTATCCATGTTGCCATTTAGAGAGTTAGCTTGTTTTATCGAATATGGTGACCATAGCAACGCTGTCAATTTTAATGAAGTCAGACCGGCGAGTTGTCGATGTCACGCCAACGTGATTGTAAACATGGTATTAAAAGAAAGGAGTTTGCGAAAGAGTCCATTTCTTTGAACTGACCTTTTACTGTCAATTTCTTTAAACTAAATATAGACTCGAACGTTGTTAACAAGAAAACACCATTGGCTGGAGAGAAAATGAGCGGTTGCTGATGTTTATTCTTTTCGATTTGCACATACGGTAGACAAAACTTTCAGTATCGAGACAGACACGAGAATAATAATAGTTAAAAGAAAGCGATTGTTTCATTTACCTTGAGAGCAGAAACGGTTTCTGGTGTATTCATGATATTGCACGGGGAATGCATCACTTTTCACTACATTCGTGACGTAAGTTTGATGAGTTAACTAAACGGGGCATGTTTAATGCATGACTGATCCTTATCATCACGAGATGACAAAGCTGTAAAAACGGCTACGTATGTTCGCTTTAGCAGTTATGCTTTAGCTCCGTACACACAGACGAACAATAAGAAACTACCATCCACGGATAAGAGAGCAAGATGTTAATGGTGATCATGCACGGCTAAAATGCCCAGTGGTATTACCTCTTCAAGTAATTATAGCTATTTTACACCCTCTAACAGCTCAACTGTGTTTCAGAGATCGGACGGAAACAGCGTTTGAATGGAGAGCAAGGTGTTTTCAGTACTTGTGGCTGTTCTTTGTTTTGGTCAAATTCTAAGTTCGTCGTCGACGGTTGCAGGTAAGATGAAAGCGACAATATTCTATATTTGATGATTAGTGTCCTCGTAAAGATCGCGTCCACGCTTTGACTGCGCCGCTCAAAAGTACGTCTGATTCATTCCCAGACCTAATCGACCCCTATATTCCTGTATTTAGCATAAGTGAACCGTATATCGCGGCGTGGTCAATTTTAAAAAGTTCCACAGCTCTCAAGCAGGCAACTCAGTGGCTTCATGGACAACTGAGTTTGATTATTCTAAAGTCGCCGGCGTCATCTTCGATGTTTTTAAATCAATCTCCTGACCTTCTCCTGTGTCTCCTGTCTGTTGATCTGCACTTTACTCACCACTGTTTACATAATATTTTCGAAGATGAAAGATACACTTTAGATGCAATAAAATAAAAGAATTTTGAAGTTGACGGAACAAGTAAAACTACTGATTCTAAGCCGCTATTGTGAAGTACTTTGTTGATTTTATTCCCTGTTGAGATCGCAGAATTATTGTCTCGAAACCAACGTTATTCCGTCGATCAAGAAATATTCCAAGGGAAGTGGCGCTTATTTTATTGAAACATTGATAGCCAAAATCATTTTCTCAGTTAATTGGATTTTTTCAAAAATAATAAAAATCAGGTTTATCCAACATAGAGCAAAATTCCCAAATGTTTATCTTCTGCTACTTACTCAGAGAGAATAAATGTTTAATAATAGTCACCGGAGGCATTAAGCGTCTTCCTAAATATGGTAATTAATAGTGTTACCCCGTACGACCTTGTCGCCGCCCTCCACTTTCGTGTCCAGTTGTTGCTTTCGACCAGCGGTCTGACAAGCAGTATTTTCCACATGCCTGCCTCGCCGCTGCCAAACACGTGGCTCAAATCGAGCTCTTTGGTATTTTTGTCCCGGCCTTTTTGTATTGTTTCGGTTTAAAGCTAATCAAAAATCAGTCCCACAAAGGAACTCTTGAGAGCTGTTTGTTTTGTCAGATTTGCGCAATAATGAAAGTCTGTCCGAGGTCGCTTGCTCTCAGCACTCTGTCTCATCTCGGAGCGACGCCCGGGGCCGGGGAGCGCTGTCTCAGAATCAGGAGATCGGCGTACGACATTGTGTCAGGCTTCGTTCTCATGGCTGCGTTACTTGCGCGTGTGACCCAGATAGATTTCTGCTGCACGATTGGAAAATTTGAATATAGCACTGTCTAAAGTAACAGATATACTCAATTCCGGCCTTCTTTTTACGCAGCTGAGCGGTTTTCATTAGAGCTAACTGATCTGAATTAATCATTCAGCCTTAACATATTTATGTTCATTTTAAACACTGTATGCACGTCTCGCTTTTTACGTTTTTTGAAACAAGTTCACCAGCTAGCGTGCCAAGGACTCGTGCCTAAATAAAGTTCCCAAAAGACGAAAAAATCATCGAACCGCTTCTTTTTTTGATGGAATATTTTGTTTTGTTTTTGCTTATCATCATGAAAGAAATGTTGTTTTCCTACCCTTGTTTAAGAATATCGATGGTGCTGTATTTCGGACGCAGAAATGTCCAAATGCCAACACTTGGCGAATGTGACGTCACAGATTGCCTGGAATATAAGGATCACTTGTGTACATGGAGGAAACGTCACAAATTGCATCAGGATGGTTGGCAATGGTATTGCTGACGTCATCACTCTTGGAGAGGAGCAAATTTATCAGGCTGGTACGTGTGAATAGAGTCCTGTCTGAAAACACGCGCACATCCATTACGGATGCGTTCCTTTGGGATGATCTCAGCTGGATCAGGATCAGTGATCCAAGATTACTCAGATCATGGTGCATCGAAGGAGCAGATGAATCCGTAACCTTAGTCAGGAGCCAGAGTGGATTCTTCGGTTCCTTTGATGATGTATACCACGATCTCATGGTGCATCAAAGGAGTAGAAGAATCCGGCCGTAACCAGAGTTGATTCATCGGTTCCTTTGATGTACCACGATCTCAGTCATGATCTTGGATCTTTGATCCTGATTCTGATCACCACAAACCCTAAGTCTTCTGCAGTTCGGGGATGATACATATTTCACGCAACACTTACTATAGACAACCTACCCTCGCGGTTATATTCGCGAATTACACCTCCTTTTTAGAGTACTTAGAAAGATTTTAACATCTCGTACTTAGTCTACATGACTATCAGATCAAGCCATTTGCTTTACTCAAACTTTCTCTTCCGCATTCCTCGAGAACATTCCATCGCATTCGTAAAACAGCGTCTCTGCTCGGCTGATTTGTATCCACCTCGGTCGCTGCGTGGTTAAAAAGGGTTTGCATCCGTTGGAATGTGAAGGAACCAAAGTTCATGCTGCCCGCTGTAAAGGGCTTCCAAACAGACAGATTCTACGTTTACGCCGTTTTGTTCCATTCGAACAGGTGTTCAGCACGGTCTTGAACCAGTGGTAGCAGAAGATTATGGCAAGCATGAAGAAGGTCTGAGTAGCTACGCCGTCGCCCTTATTAAAACCAACCTTTCCAAGGAAATTTCGCTGAAATCTCTGAAGGGCAGAAAATCGTGTCACCCTGCTGCGGGGGACTCGGTAGGATGGACAGCTCCTGTAGGGCTCTTGATTGAGATCGAGGCTATGCAGTGGAAAGAGTGTAATCCTTACCAGTCTGTTGGAGAGTATTTTCAACAAAGCTGCGTTCCAGGTTTGTGGTTTATATGAAACTTTCATGAGGGAGGAGAGAGAGAGATATAGGAGCGCTGAGTTATGTTGGTTAATTTCTGGAAACTTATTCAGTCCGCTCTGTGAATTTACCAAGATGTTGCGATCCTCGATGCTACCGACC